>RJWM01012319.1:0-56944 GCA_004363535.1 Dasyprocta punctata | reverse complement strand
CCACTGCCTCTCCCAAGCCTGTTTCTGCTCCGCGAATGTCTACTGCGGTGCGTGAGAGGATAGGGCCGCTGTCTGGTTAACCATATAGGGCCGTCTGCCAAACCTCCTCTATCACCCCCAGGGCATCAGCGCTGTTTCCACCACAGCCTTCCGGGAATCGTGCCTAATTAGGTGCAGTTCCGGGCTCAAAATGGCTGTGCCTCGTTCTCCCTCGGGGGTGGGGGGGTGGGGGCCGCTGGGTTCACTCACTCGCCCGCACGCGACCACCTCGCTCCACGGTCGACCGTTGTCTCTGCCGTCGCGCCACACCACAGCAAATCCACCGGCAGCTCCCCCACGCATCAAGAGCACCAGGATCATACCTTCTCAGCGCGGGTCGCAGCACTGTTTGGGTTCCGCTCCAGACAGGTCTCTGCCTTTATTTCATTCTTTTACTCTTTCCATGGGCTACAGTTCTCATTTTAGATTCTTCTTGGGTCTAGAGGACCCATCTCCCTCTTTTTTCCTTCTCTCTGTTATTATATTAGTTTATATTCCAGCATTTTGATGGTATATTCAGGGAGCCTCCCTGTCACAGTGTCATCTGGGGGCCATCTTGGAGGAAGTCTGATCTTATTTTTATATAAGTGTAAACGTGGTTTCTAGCCTCCCTGTGACTCTGTTCTGTTCTTTTCATCTCTTCCTTCACTCTTTCCTTCCAGCCTCCTATATCAGTTTCCCAAAGTTAGCAAGATCCGCTTTGGTACCCCAGCCTCACTTCTAATCTCTTTCTCTTTTTCCAATTATCTATTTTCTCCTTAAACTATATTAAATTTTAACACCTGAGTACAAAATTGACATATCAATTGACATATCATTGTATACTACATATAATTTTCTGGTTTGTTTTAGATTTTATTATATAAACACAAATCTAGTTTATACAGTTAAAAGTGGCAAATTAAGAGTTAGCTCAGTCTATCATTTTCTAGGCTGTGTTTGATGCTATTGGTACCACTATAGCCAAAATTGATATAACTGTTCTAAACAGCTGTTGGTCCTGGTATTCCATGGCCAAGATTGACTGAGGACCACAGAAAATACTGTGGCACAGTGACAAAGAACCAGGGACTGAGCCAAACAAACAACTTCCCATCTCCAACAAACTGAAGAGTTAAGATCTTCCAACAGACTCAAAACCCAAAAACCAGCTATACCTGGAAGATACATCAGAGAAGTAGTCATCACCTAAGGGTCTTAAATATTAGCAATAAAGCAGTCCACCAAAGGTAAATTACAAGCATCACCACAGAAATTAAACATAAAAAAAGAAATAAAGGAAAGAAAATGAGAAAACACTAAAACAAAATGCAACCCCAGACATTGAGTTTGCCAAAGGCAAATCCAGGGGGCAATGAGGTGAGACAATCAGAAAGCCTCTCATCAGACCTCTCTGAAGTGGTAAAACAAAGCTATTGAATGAGGCTCTGGAAAAAAAATGAAATCAGAAATAATCTCTCAGATAACTACAGAGATGATATTCAAAATAAGGACCATGCTTAGTGACATTAGAGCAGATGCAGACAAAAAATAATGAGTCTAAGAAAATTATGGAAGTTCAGTATAGGGGAAAAAATGGAATTGATGAAGCAGATTCAAGCAGATATCCAGGTGAACAAAAACTCCAAGCAGATTAGGACAATGTGAGGACAGGATCTCAGATATTGAAGACAGGCTTGCAGTTAGTGACCAGGAAAAGAAAGATTTCCCCAAAATAGCAAGGGATGGGGATTTAGCTCAGTGGCATAAGCACCTGCCTGGCAAGTGCGAGGTTGTGAGTTTGATTCCTGGTAAAAAACAAAACAAAACCAAAAACCAAAAAGAACCCCAAAAAATCAAAACCAAACCAAACCAAACCAAACCAAAACAAAACAAAACAAAAAACAGCAAGGGATCATGAGAAATCAATCAAGCAGCTGCTAGATGGGACAAAGAAGAATAACTTAAGATTGATTGGAGTCAATCAAAAAAGCAGGAGATACCCTAAATGACATCAAGAAAATGTTCACAAACATCATGGTGGAAAACTTCCCTGGTAGAGAAAAATAATTTGACACACAGATAAATGAGGCATATAGAACTATAATTAGCCATTACCAAAAAAATCTACAGCCAGGCATATCATAGTAATGATTCCAGAAATTCAACACAAGAATAGAATCTTAAAAGCTCTTAGGGAAAAGAAACAAATCACTTATAAAGGACAGCCTATCAGAATTACTGCTGACTTCTCAGCACAAAGTCTGAAGTCAAGGAGAGCTTGAAGTGAAGTATTTCAGGCTCTAAAGGAAAACAACCTTCAACCCAGATTGAGGTACCCTGCAGAACTATCTTTCAAAACTGATGGAGAAATAAGATACTTCCATGACAAAGAACAACTGAGGAAATTTATAACCACTAAACCAGCTTTCCAAAATATTCTAAAGGACATTCTAAAAGAGATAATAAGGCCTATACCTCCATAAACCCCAACAGAAGGAATCCACGAGGCAAGGTAAACAATTAGAGGGAAGGGAGAAGAGCAGGGCAGGGGGGAGACAATAGCAGGAAAGGTCATGACAAAGACAAGGCAATACCCATTAATCATAACCATCAATGTTAGTGGTCTCAATTCACCAGTCATGACACAGACTGACAAAATGGATCAAGACACAAGATTCAACAACATGCTGCATACAAGAAACATTTAATTCATAGACTGAAAGTCAAAGGATGGAAAACAATGCTCCATGTGATAGGAACCCAGAAAAAGCAGGGTTAGCTATTGTATTTGCAGACAAAGTGAATTTCAACCAAGACTGATTAAGAGCGATAACAAAGGTCACTATATCCACATAAAGGGTACAATTCAAGAGGAAGAGATAACAATCATAAATATATATGCAACAAATATCAGTGCACCCGACCATATGAAACAAATATTAACAGACATGAAAAATCACATAAGCCCTAATATAATTGTATTGGGGGGATCCATACCCCACTGTCACAAAAAGACAAATCAATTAGACGAACAATCAACAATGAAATATTAGAACTGAACCAAACTTTTGATGTCTGTAGTATGCCCCACAACATCAGAATGCACATTCTTCTCAGTTTCACCCAGGATGTTCTCCAAAATAGACCATATACTGGCTCATAGTAAGTGTAAAGGGACTGAAATTATCACATGCATACTATCAGACCAAAGTGTATTGAAATTGGCAATCTATGGCAAAAGAAACCACAAAGTCTTCATAAACAGATGGAAATTAAATAGCACCCTGCTGAACAACTAATGGGTCACAGATGAAATTAAAGAAAAAATTAGACAATTTTTACAGTTGAATGATAACAACAATGCAATATACTGGAACTTATGGGGCACAATAAAAGCAGTCTTAAGAGGAAAATTTTTAACAGTACATATCCATATAAGGAAAACAGAGCAAGTACGTATAAACAACTTAATGGTGAACCTCAAACTTATAGAAAAAGAAGAGCAGGCTAAGCGAAAAGCTCACGCAAGGGAGGAAATTATAAAGATTAGAGCAGAACTCAATGTAGTGAAGACTAAAAAATAATACAATCAATGAATCAAAGAGTTGGTTCTTTGAAAGACTGAATAAAATCGACAAACCCTTAGTCAACTTTATCAAAAAAAAAAAAAGAAAGAAAGAAAGAAAGAAAGAAAGAAAGAAAGAAAGAAAGAAAGAAAGAAAAGACTCAAATCCAGCCAGACTATGGGGATAACAGTCAATTGCTAGACAATATTTAAAGTTTTTTTATTGTAAAGAGAAAATAAAGCAAAATTTCAAACACAACCATTAGGGGTTAACAATGGTGTATTCATTGTGCATTGTTGTCTTCCAATCAGTTACTCAGAGTACAAAACATTTAATTGTCTGAACAAAAGTAGCACAAAACTTTCTCTTCAGTGAGTTCAGAGAAATCAGTAGTATAACTATTCTTTTATGTATATAGTTTCTTTCAGCTTCTCACACTAGTGAGACAATATGTTTACACATGTATGTCTGATTTATTTCACTAATGGGTATGGTCTTGAGTTGCATCCAATTACCTATAAAAGTCTCAAGTTTATCCATCTTTATGACTGAGTAGTACTACATTGTATAAAAATACCACACCTTTTTATCCATTCTTCAGCAAATGGGCATTTAGGATGTTTCCAAGATCTAACTATTACAATTTGTGCTGCTATAATTATGGGTGCACATATATTGCTGTGGTGCGATGTTTTTAAATCTTCCAAGAAGATACCCAGAAAGAGAATAGCTGAGTTGAAGGAGACCTCTAATCCTAGCTTTCTGAAATTGCCATACTGATTTACACAGTGGTTGCACCAGTCTGCATTTTCACTAGTAGTGGATAAGGGCTCCTTTTTCCCCACAGACCCTCCAGCATTTGTTACTGGTTGATTTCTTGATGATAGTCATTCTTTCTGAAATGAGATGGAATCTCTGTGTTGTTTTAATATGCATCTCTCAAATGACCAGTGATGAACATCTTTTTCATATATTTATTTGCCATTTGTATTTATTCATATGAGAAGTACATATTTATCTCAGATGCCCATTTTTGTACTGGGTCTTTGAATTTGGAGGGAGCTCTGAGTTTTTTCTATTCTTTATAGGTTTTAGAAAGAGGTTTTTGTTTGAAGGACAACTGGCTAAATTTTTCCCACTCTGTGGGTTGTCTGTTGGTGATTTCTTTCAATGTGAAAAAGCTTTTTAATAAGATGAGATCCTAGTTTTTAATTCTTTGAAGTATTTCCCCATGTGCTTTGAGTTTTGCTTGAGTTTGCTCTGCCTACACTTATATCTTTAAGATTTCTACCTACTTTCTTTTCCAGTAGATTTAGTGTTTCTGTTTTAATATTTAGATCTTCAATCTATTTTGACTTTAGTTTAGTGCATAGTGGTAGACATGGGATTAATTTTAATCTTCAGCATGTAGAGAGCCAGTTTTTCCAGCACCATTTATTAAAGAGATTATCTTCCAGTGAACATATTTGGCCTCTTTGTCAGAAATAAGGTGGCTAAGTGTGTTTGTAGTTGTGTCTACATCTTCTAATCTGTTCCACTTATCCTCAGGTCTGGTTTTCTGCCTGTACCATGCTGATTTTATCACAGTAGCTTTGTAGTATAATTTTAAGTCAGGGATTGTGATGCCTCTTGCCTTGCCTTTGTTGCCCCAGGATTGCCTTTGCTATTCTATGTGTCTTCTGTTTCCCAGAGAATTTTAGGAATGTTTTCCCTAGTTCTGTGAGGTATGCTAATGGTATTTTGATTGGAATTGTATTATATCTGTATAACAGTTTTGGGAGTATGACCATTTTCACTATATTGGTTCTTGCCATTCAAGAGCAAGGGATATCTTTCCATATCTTTCTGATATCCTCTTTGATCTCCTTTTTCAAAGTACTGAAATTTCAATATATAGACCTTTTAGTTCCTTTGTTAGATTGATTCCTAAGTATTTCATTTGTTGGATGCTATTGTGAAGTGTGTGGTTTCCCTAATTTTTCTCTCAGTGAGTTTATTGTTTGTGTACAGGAGTGCTATTGATTTTTGATTGTTGACTTTGTATCCAGCTATAATACTGAGTTTGGTTATTAAATCTAGAGGTCTTTTGATGGAGTTTTTAGGATATTCTATGTAGAGTATTGTGTCATTTGTGAACAGTGACAATTTAACTTTTTCCTTTCGTATCCTTATTCCTTTAATTTCTCTGTCTTGTTTACTTGCTCTAGCTAGTGTTTCCAGAACTATATTGAATAGGACTGGTGATAGTAGACATCCTTGTTTTGTTTCTGATTTTAGAGCTAAAGCTTTCAGTTTTTGTCCATGTAGTATGATATTGGTTATTTATTTGTCATAGATGGTTTTTATTAGGTTGAGGCAAAGACCATCTATTCCAATTATCTATAGGGATTTTATCATGAATGAGTGTTAGCTTTTATCAAAAGCTTTTTCTGCATTTATTGAGATGATCATGTGATTTTTGTCTTTGGTACTCTTGATGTGGTGTATTACATTTATTGATTTGCATATGTCGAACCATCCCTGCATTCTTACGATGAATATGGTGCATAAGCTTGTTGATGATTTGGTGCATTATGTTGCCTAGTATCTTACTGAGGAATTTTGCATTTATGTTCATTAGGGATTTGGGTCTGTAGTTCTGTTTTTTATTTGGGTCTTTCTCTGGTTTTTGATTCAGGATACTACTTGCCTCTAGGAATGAATTAGGGAGTATTGCTTCCCTTTCAATTTCATTAAAGACTTTGAAGAGGATTGGCATTAAATTTTCCCTAAATTTCTTGTAGAATCTAACCATGAACCCTTTAAGACCTCCTGGGCTTTTCTTTGTTGGTAAGTTTTTAATTACATTTTCAATTCATTAACTGATTTTGGGTTATTCAGAATTTTGATATTTTCTTGATTCAGTTTTGGTAATTCATAGGTATCTAGGAATCTGTCCATTTCTGTGTTTTTCATCCTATATGAATAAAGATTTTCAAAGTAGGTATTGATGATCTTCTGAATTTCACAGGGTGTGTAGTGAATGTACCCTTTTAATTCCTCATTGCATGGATTGGAGTTTTTTCTTTCCTTTTTTGATAAGGTTGGCTAGGGTTTTTTCAATTTTATTTATTATTTCAAAGAACCAACTCTTTGATTGATTAATTCTTTGTATTGTTTTCTTGGTCTCCATTGCATTAATTTCTGCTCTGATCTTTATAATTTCCTCCCTTATAAGGTCCCTGGGCTTGTCTTGCTCTTCTTTTTCCACAAACTTGAGGTGCAACATTTGGTTGCTTATTTGTGCTTGTTCTGTTTTCCTGATATGAGAATTCACCACTATAAATTTCCCTCTTAGGACAGCTTTCATTGCATCCCACAGGTTCTGGTATGTTATATCTGCATTTTCATTTAATTGTAGTTATTATTTAATTTCTTTTTAAATTTCATCTTTGATCCATGGGTAGTTTAGAAGGCTGATACTTAATTTCTATGTGGTTATGTACTTTTTGGAATTTCCTTTGCCATTAATTTCCAATTCTATTGCACTATGGTCAAATAATATGTGTGGGATAATTTCTGTTTCTTTGCATCTACTTAAGCATGTTCTATGAGCTAGTATATGGTGTATTTCAGAGAACATTCCATATGTAGCTGAGAAGAATGTGTATTCTGATGTCATTGGGTGGAACACTATGTAAATGTCTACCAAGTATATTTGTTCACAGATTTGGTTCAGTTCTGATATTTCTTTGCTGACTTTTTATATAGTTGATTTATCTCTCTGTGACAATGGGGTATTAAGTTTCTCTATTACAACTGTGTAATTGCTTATTTGATTTTTCTTGTCTATTAATATTTGTCCTAAATAGGTGGGTGCACCCATATTTGGCGCATATATATTTATGATTGTTATCTCTTCCTGTTGAATTTTTCCTTTAACAAGTATGTAGTAACCTTTTTTATATCTTCTGATCATTCTTGGTTTGAAGTTCAGATTGTCTGCAAACAGAATAGCTACTCCTGCTTTTTTCTGGGTTCCTATTGCATGGAGCATTGTTTTTCATCCTTTGACTTTAAGTCAGTGAATTTCTTTTTGAGTTAAATGTGTTTCTTGTATACAGCATGTTGTTGGATCTTGTTTCTTGATTTATTCTGCCAAGGTGTTTCTTTTGATTGGTGAATTGAGGCCATTTACACTGATGGCTATAACTGATATGTATTAGCTTATCTTTGTCATATTATTTTACTGTTGTTGGTTCCCTGCTTTTCCCCTCTGTTTAATTGTTTGCCTTGCCTCATGTTTTCTTTCTGTTGCTGTTCTTGGAATTGTGGCCATTTTTATCTCTATCTAGAATATCTTTCAGCACTCTTTGTAGGGTTGGTTGGGTGGTCAGAAATTTCTGCAATTGTTCTTTATCATAGAAGAATCTTATTTCTCCATTAATTTTGAAGGATAGTTTTGCAGGTTATATAAATCTGGGTTGGAAGTTGTTTTCTTTCAGGACTTGAAATACTTGACTCCTAGCTCTTCTTGACTCAAGGGCTTGTGTTGAGAAGTCAGCCTTGATTCTAATGGGCTTTCCTTTATAGGTGATCTGTTTCTTTTCTCTAACAGCTTTTAGTATTCTTTTTGTGTGTTGAATTTCTGGGATTTTGATTATTATATTCTGGGGTGTAGATTTGTTTTGGTCATGGCTATTTGGAGTTCTATATGCATCGGTTATCTGTATGTCAGAATCTGTTCCCATGCTTGGGAAATTTTCTGTTATTACTCCTGTGAAGAGTCTTTTTATGTTATTTGTGTTGACTCCTGCTTTTTATTCACACCTATCAGTCTTGTATTGTTTCTCTTTGTGTTGTCTTGCAGCTGTTGAATTGTTATTTCCTGATTGCTTGTTATTTTTAAGAGACCTTTCCTTTCATGATCGCTAGCTGAGATACTGTCTTCAAGGTCTGAAAGTCTATCTTCAATTTTGTTCAAGCAGTTTTGCCAGCTTTGAATAGAATTTTTAATTTTCTGCATATCTATTTGAATCTGTTTCATGTGTCCTGTTTCTTTCCTATATTGTTCATTCGAAGGTTTCATCATTTTCCTATGCTCCTGTATTTTTTTTTTTTTTTTTTTTTTTTTTTTTTTTTTTTTTTTTTTTTTTTTTTTTTTTTTTTTTTTTTTTTTTTTTTTTTTTTTTTTTTTTGTCTACGTGTATTCTATATTTGATGAGCAATTCCTTCATTATGGGTGTTCTTTCTTTCTTTCTTTCTTTCTTTCTTTCTTTCTTTCATTTTTTACTTGAGATTATTTCTGATAGAGTGGTAGAGTGGTTTTACCCTGTGGTGGTAAAATTTAAGAAGGATAGTAGATAAAACAAAGATAACTGAAAAGGTAGTAGAAGCAAGGCTGGACAGAGGATGATCACACAAGTTTTGAGAAACTAGAGAAGAGGGCAGAAAAGAAAGAATGAAAGGATAAACAAGGAATTATCTCAACTTGGTCTCTAGGTTTGGGGAATAGGATTAGTTTTCTGTTGCTGGAGTTCTCCCAAGTTATTTAGAGAGAGAGGAAAAAGAAAAGGAAAGAAAAAAGGAAAAAGAAAAGAAAAAAGATACAAACAAAAATAAAAAGAAAAGAAAATTTAATTTAAAAAAAGGGCAACCCCACCTCCCTGCTTCTATTCCATGTGTCTTTGTCCCCAAGCATAACCCTGGTTCATCTAATTTACCACCTGTTGACTTGTATTGTTAATGTTGCTTTGGATTTTTCCACCTGGCTTGTCCTGCCTGATCACTGTGTGCACCCTAGTGAGGATCCTACTTTGTGCTCTCATTCCTCCAGTTGCCTTCTCCCTCTGATGTAGAGGGGAGGAGCCAGTCACCTGAATTTCTCCTGTGGGCCACTGAATCACATTCGTGTGTAATCCTCTGACTTTGAATATGGACAAGACCTGTGATTTGTTTCTAGTCAATAGACTGTGGACCAGTAATTAGATGCCACTCCTGTAACTAAGGTATATTATTTGAGACTCTATCCTAGCAGACGGAAGGAGAGACTCTCTCTGCTGGGTTTGAAGAAGTGAACTGCCAGGCTATGGAAAGGTCATGTGGCAAGAAATTGGGAGCTATCTGCAAGAGCTAGAGCAGCCCCTGGTTAATAGCCAGAAAAAACAGGGCCCTTAGGCCTCCCATCACAATAAAAATTCTGCCAACAGTCACATAAGCTTTGAGAGGACCTGGATCTTCAGTGAAGTGCAGCCTTGACTTATTTTTTGGTTTTGGCCCAGGCAGACAGTAGACACCCCAGCTGAGCCAGGCCCCAGCTTCTGGCCTGTGAAACAGTAAGCTATTAAATGCACATTATCTTAAGCTTTTGAATTTGTAAGTATTTGCAGTGCAGCTATAGAAAGATAGTATGCACCCTGAAAGCCTCTTTCAGACAACTGGTCACATCCAAAGGGGCAGTGGGAGGGAGCAGGGCTGAGTAGCATGGGGGATGAGGTGGCTTTTGCTACTGAGACTGGGAGCTGAGTCTGGAAGACAGGTTCATGACCTTTGACAAACTTGTCTGCTGTTACTTGTTTTCACACTTCTTCCTTTGACATCTGCCAGAGCTCATCATGTCAATCTATTACCCTGAAAAAGTAGTGAGAAAGCTTTCAGTTCTGGGAGATGAGCTCAAGCATAGCAGCTGTTTTCCAGTTTCAGCCTACCCTCTGGCTCAGCTTGCACACCTTGTTCACTGTTGCCCCCACTCCCACAGTGGCACATAGACAAGGTCCCCCAGACCTGCCTGGAGTTGGGGACATCCTGACTCACTGCTCTGCTTTCCTGAGTAAGTGACCTGGAATGCTAGGAACCCTCAGTTTTTGCTCAATTTTCCCTCTTGGGTAGCTAGCACAAATTTTATTTTGTTTTTGCTGTGCTGGGGATGGAACCTAGGACCTTGCCTAAGCTTGACAAGTATTCTACCAACAAGCTGCTTTTCCACATTTTAAATTCAATTTAAATCTTATCTATCTAAAGAGAGTTGAGCTTCTAAAAGTTTCTATTTCTGATCTCAAATAATCCCACCTAGCTGTGCTGGGGGACAGGATAGAGGTATTTAGCATTCCATGATCTCCCAGTCTCTTGTCATTTAAATAGCTGGTTTTGGGGAAATAGCCTTTCACATTTCCCTCCTCACTTTTCTCTTTCCCAAGGTTAGTGGTTGCTTTTGGGGGGAGAGTGGGGTCTGGGTTAAGTTGGGGAGGCATACAGGTGAGGGTTTTATGGTTAAGTGTCCTGGGAAACAGACTAGGATGCCAAAATCTACCTACAAGAGGTTTATGAGGAAGTGACCTCTAGGGATTGACCTGTGAGGTATGTGGGAAAAGTTGGCCTGTAGTTTTTGGGGGAAGCATTGCTCAATGACAATAACAAAGATAATGATGGCAAGAGTCCATTCGAAGTTCAGGTGAGGTTATTCAAATGTGCTTCTGTTAAGACACATTTGTAACCGCTGGTTCTTACCAATACCAGTTTCATCTTGGTTTCAGTTTGGCACCTCTTAATATCTTTTAAAAATTCATTTTAATGAGTAAATTGTATATACAGAGCCATAGCTGAAACTTTACTTGTACTTCTGTATGCTTCCTTGATGCTTGGGAAACCGCAAACCATCGGTTGTAGTTGTGAGGAGCACAGAGCCACAGGTGAGCTAGAGGTTGGTGAACTCCTTGGGACTAGAGCAAGGCCAGCCCAGCAGGTGTCTGGCCTTGACATTCCTGCCTGTTAACTACAGCATGGATGGCTCTGTGACTGTTTCACTTTCAGTGATCTCAGCAAAACACTGAGACCTTGCACTTTTGACCCTATTGTGTGCTTCCCCTATTTTTACTGTGTATAAATAAAGACGCAGACTGAGATGGGTTGTTGTTGCCTTTCCATCAGAGAGGTCAGATCTTACCTGGTCCAAGATTTCCTTTTAGTATGTGTTTAGCTTTCTTCTTAACCTCCCATCATCCCCTCTCTGGACCCTGCTAGTTGCGCAGGTCATGGCAGTTAGATCCATGGAGTTCCACATGGGAAGACTTGGGAATGTGACTAAGTTCTGAGGGGCCATAAACCACAGAATCCCAGCTGTGAGTGCCCCCAGAGGAGATGGGAGAAGAACATTTAAACTAGTTACCTTTATTTCTATCCATCTTGGTTGTCAGCAGCTGGGACTTCTGGTTGTGAGAACACAGGACTTGGAGTCCCAAGTTGTGAGCTGAAGGAACCACCACATAAATATGAGCTTAACCCTGGAGTTGGCCTGTTTGTGTGTGACTTGCAGCAGTTAACTTTGTTTCTGTCTACACCAGTTCCTTTATCTTTAACATGCAGATAATCATAATACTTGCCTTATATAGTTGTTGGGAGAAGAAGAAGACATGGAACATGAAAAGGGTTTAGCACTACATCTGGTGCATAGTAGGTATCTATATATATATGTTTTTAAATGAATAAGGAGATGATTTTAAATTTTATCACTCAATAATCAATGCAAATAACAGTGACAATAATGTCTATACTAAAAGACACAGAAAGAAATGAGATAAATGACTGAAAAGTATTTTTTCAATGCAAATGTAAATTATTATTTATATTGAAATTAACACATGCTCTTCGATCTTTTCTAGAAGGGTGTGAATAAAGATGAACTTCTGTTTCAACAGCTGTGACTTGTTCTAACAGACCTCAGCACAGCCAGTTTGACGTTTCTCAGATGCCAGTTTGCTCAAGCTTTGGTCCAGGGATCTAAGTTGTCCTAATTTATGAATGTACATCTCTGGGGGGGTCAGTGAGCCTCTGTTTGGAGCAATCTCACCCCAAGGCAGTGGCTGATGCTTCGATCACCTACATCTCAGTGACACTGAAGCTGAGATTCTGGTGACTGGTAAAACTAAAGGTGTTTGAGAAAAGTGGGTTGGAGAAGCCCTGCCCTACCCCCTTGCCAGCACAAGGTCTGAGACTCCAGGGAAAGTTTTAGCTTCCCCCACTACAGGATACTCAGGAGGTTGATCCTAAACATCCCGATGTTCAGTCCTTAAGCTGGGAGGTTCCCTGCTTTCTGATGCTGCGCAAGAGTCACAGGCCTTGGGTGTGTGGCCTGATGTATCTGGAGTGGGCCTAGGGTCTCCAATAACAGAGAAAGCTCAGATTTCACTGAAGTTTTGAGGCAGATAGTATGCATGATTTTGCACCTATTTTCTTACTAAAATATGTTAAATACATGTCTGTATGTAGCAGCATTTATCTTGGACTTACTTTATTTAGGATCTGACAGGGACTCATGAGAGAGCAAACAAATCTTGTCCATCACAAAACCTCCGAGGAGCTACCAAAAGAATCTAAGTGTCAGACATGCATGACCAAACTGACCTAAGTCAGTTCATGACAGTTTATTTGAACAGTTCTTTCAGGGAAGAACAAGCAAACTTTTAAATTTTTCTATCAGTTACACTTCTATTGTCAAGGGTAATTGTTTAGTAACAGCCTAGAACTTGGTATTCACAGATGTGCATTGCCATAAGTGCCATAACATGGCTCTTTTCATTCAATGATTAGTGGACACTTTCTTGTGCTTTCAGGCATGTTTTAAGGCTGACAGTCCTGGGCTCAAATCTTGGCTCCATTACTGTGTTGCCTAGGGCAAGTTATATAACCTCTTGAAGCTCCAACAATCTAAAGATTGTTGTCTTTAATATGATAGTGAGAGCTCGTGTCCATGTATGTCATGCTTTTGATGCAGTAGTTTTGTGAATCAGGCTGATTTCATTCAATTTATAGAAAAGAAAATTTAAGTTTTTCTCAGCCCTAACTACATATTACTGAGAGGTAGACCTCAGACATGAGTGAAAATCTCCTGAAACAAAGTTCTGTATTTTTTCTCTCAGATCAGAGATAGAAGTATAGAGGCATGATTCAGACATCTAAATACTACTAATTGGGAGCGGGGCGTGGTGGCGCACGCCTTTAATCCCAGCACTCAGGAGGCTGAGGTAGGTGGAGCGTTGTGAGTTGGAAGCCAGCTTGGGCTACAACGCAAGAGCAAGGCTGGCCTGAGCTACATAGTGCGACCCTGCCTCAAAAAACTAGGGCTGGAAATTTGGCTCAGTGGCTTAAGCATCTGTCTGGCAGGCGTGAGGCTGTGAGTTCGATCCCCAGTGCCACAAGAAAAAAAAAATACTACTAATTGGAAGAGCATACTGTACTTCTGAGGATCGTTATCTGAGAGCAGGGATATAATTTGCTCTCATGAATTGAGTCACGCTCAGTTCTGTTTAACAATAAAAATGTAGTACTTGGAAATCATAATGAAAAGAGAGGGTGTTTTTTTTGTTGTTGTTAGTTTATTTTTTGTTACCATCCCAGATTCAAATAGTCTTTATTTCTCTGAACTCTTGACTTTTTTGTTTTGTTTTGTTTTTACCACTTTTTTTTGTAATAAAAAGTTATGGCTCTACAGCAGGCGTGATTTGGTGGTATATGTCATACCACTCCAACCAAACAAAGCATTAGTGATTGCTCTGCAGGTTCCCAAGTGTGACAGTGGGTGGCCAGTTGCACAAGATTGACCCTGATTCCTGGGTTCAGATGCCACTGCTACCATGTGGTCCTTATGTTGTTGCACCCCGGCTTTTGTATTTGTAATGATGGCATAATAATGGTTCCTGTCTTAATATATGCACCCTGAAATGTTGATGTGTAGGGCAATGAGGAAGAATTCTAGAGGTGATAGCATAATAGTTTCCACTATGGTTGGCTACCACCATCATTATTTATTTACTTATTCATTCATTCATTTTTGTGGTGCTGGTGTTGGGCCTCATGTATACTAGGCAAGCACTGCACCACAGAGCTGTACTCCTAGTCAACCACCATTGCTATTAATTCAAGAAATGATTATGCTCAGTGAACCATTGTGGGCTAACAAATGTTTACTTATGCTTGATGGTGCTACATGGATTTATTCCTGTGTTTAATTTTCTTCTTGCAAATGATTCACCTCCTTGGTCATAGCCTCTTTAAGGAGAGAAGAGTTCGGGGAGCAGTAAAAGTAAGAAGAGATTTGCAACAGCTGTAACCAATAATTTAGGGCCTTTTGACTAAAGGATGCTCCATGTCATCAAACAGCTTTAACCAAGGGCTAGATGAATGGGTGACCTCATTGTCAATGAGCTACCAAAGCAAGGAAATATTTTCCTCCAATGAACCCAGTGCATCATTCAAAGGGTTTTCCTAAACGATGACATTTCTCTGTTTTTGATTATCCTGAAGGGGCTAATTAGAGACTAGAGACCCTTAGCCTTGAAATTTGTCAGCTCTAGTCATTGCTTCACTTTCTGAGTGACAATGGAGGCTAGGGTTAGCAAAGGCAGGAGAGGATTTGGTGATCATCTAGTTTAGCTTTGGCATGAACTCAGAATGTTTATCCAGCTGTTCTCTAAGATGCCCTTCTGTCACAGGTGTCTAATTCACCCTGGTTCAGGGGATTTTTTTCAATTCGCATAAACTCTGCCTATGGCTAATAATTATTTGTAAGTATAGAAGTTATAATTTATTTTTTCATAAAGTGAGCCCTTACTACACAATGAAAGCATTTAAAAGAGTTGATACAGAAAGGGTTGGGGGTATGGAAAAAATGGGGAAACGGTAGGCTTTGTGGTTGTGTTTTGAAAATTTAGCTGCGTATCAGAATCTCTGAAAGAGCTTTTAAAACTATGGATTGTGGTAGAATGCAAAAAATGCTGCAGTCTTGGGCAGTGTGATTTGTTGCTTTCCTGTTAAGATGTGGAACTTCTTCCCACTCCTCTCTCTATGAATCTGGGCTGGACTTTGATTTTCTTCGGTTAGGAGGATTCAGCAAAAGTGATTGTACCAGTTCTATGCTGAGGTCTCAAGGGGCTGTATGTGCTTTGCTTGAACCCTGGAGCCTGCTGCTCAGCTTACTGGGAGATGAAACACAACAACAGTCATTGTCCAAACTAAGGCCACTGAGTCTTTACAGCTCCCAGCCAACCAGGAAGCTGACAGCAAATGTGAGCCTACCGAAGATGAGAACAATCACCTAGCTGGGATCAGCTCAAACGGATAACCAAAAGATTCAAAAACTATACACAAAATTCCTTTTGAAATGTTTTACAATGATTTTTGTTTTTAATTTTTAGTTTTAATTGACACAATAATTGTTCATATTTATGGGGTACCAGATGATACATAGTTGTTCTTCTAAGTCACTAAGGTTTAGACTGTGTTTTGCAGCAAAAGCCAACTGAGGCAACCATGTTTGCAGTTCACTCACATTGAATCAGGTTGAGTGGTCTAGACTGGGCTCAGTATGTTTTCAAAGTTATCTGGGTGATTCTAATGTACAGCCAGTTGACAATTGCTACTCTATCTAGATAAAGGGTCCAGTGCTTCATGGGCTGAGTTATAGGCGGGCTGGGTCAAAAGCTTGATTTAATTAGACTTGTTCAAAACTTGAAGATGTCTAAGTTTAAAATGAAAGAACTCTTTGATTCATTGATTTATAAAAAATAATAACCCAAAATCCAATCTGTACTAAAAGTAGAAATGTCTCCAAGACCTTTTGACAACCAAAAGCTGGAAAGCACTTTATATATTACTTAGTCTACATGACCTTAACTTGTATAGTTGGAGAAACTGAAACCCAGAGAGTTTACATGACTCTTAAAAGCCGTACGACTAATTTTTGGTGAGTCTACATTCCACCTAAGGCCTTTTGGCTCCAAATTTGTTTGTATTTCTTGACTTTTCTAAAGCGTAACAATGATCTGATTCTCTTTTTGACTTGCTACATGTGACCTCATAGAATCTGTAGAAAAATAAGGTTAGGATAGGTTCCCTCTGACGTTTTAAAGTGTTATGAACAAGGTAATTTATGGGGAATTCCTAACCTTATGTGATTGATAACAAGGACAACAGATTTGTTGATTGCATGTCTTGCATCCTATCGGAGAGTGAAGTTGTGTTCTAAGTACAACAAATTTAGTGTTCTTTATGAAACTATAATGGGATGCAGTCGGAGGAAGTTAAAATTATTTTTTATTTTTCTTTTTTTTTTAGACAAAGTCTCATTATATTGCTCAGGCTATTCTCAAACTTCTTGAGTGATCCTCTTGCCTCAGCCTCTCGGGTAGCTGGGACTATTGTCACTCACCACTATATCCAGCTAAGTGCTCTTTCTTTCCAACAAAAGAGAAAGAAGGAAAGGGAGTCATGTTCAATCAATTAAAGCAGTTTATTTGACATTAATTGCAGAATTTACAGCACTACCATTTAATGATAGGAATAAAAATAGAAATAATCCAGTGTAAGCAACGTTGCAGACGAAACATCAGGGTGGGAAATGAGCAAACTTGAAAATCCAACTAACAGTCAAATAAATGTTCTGGAGGACTGAGAACTTATTCTCTAGATAATGAAGTGTGATCCTCACCCCACTGGGACTTCACTGAACATATGCCCTGATACCCATCCCTAGCACATCTTTCATTATCGGACTTCATGTGTCTGAGATGGGGCAGAGTCTGGGTTACAATATACTTTGGAATACAGCTCAGGGTGAAAAGAAAATAATGTGGGTCAGTGTTCAGGTTTTCTTTTTCAAAATAGAAGGAAGTACAAATTTAAGGGTGTTTTCCTGGTTTGAAGCATGAGAAGTGATGTCAAAGGGACAGACTAAAGATAACAGTTAAAAAGTTTTTCACTATAATTTTCTTGGAGTTAATAACTATAAAAGCAAAGAAAAAGAACAGGAGGTATGCACATGACCCTGACCTCTTGTCCTTGTTGACTCTGCTTAGGGACCTATGACAGGTAGCTGGGTTTCTACTAAGCAGTTGAGTTTCTGGCAGAGCCACTTAGTAAGCTGGAGGCAGAATGTGGTCATTGACTTGGGGACCCATATTTTAGACAGCCACTTCCCCATGGGTCTTTTTTCCTTTTAAAACTTTAAACAGAGCTGGGGCAAATTATTCTCTCTTCACCTCCTTTCTCTCATTATAGTCATACCATAAAGCAATCAACAAACTAGAAGAAAGGATTCAAGCCCCACAGGCCAGCATGTGAAATTAAATGACATTTTTAATATAAAAATATACAGATCTGAGGACAACACCTAATGTGAGAAAATAGCCAGGAGTGAGTTAGATCCTGAGAAAACTGGATGAAAGAAAAGATATTGGACTTGTTTCACTCACTTTTGTGGGAGAATTTTTTTTTTCTTCTAAGAAATCACTGAACAAGAAAGAATCCATGGAAACTATACTAATAAAGCATTAATTTGGGTAGAAATATTCACATAGGAAGAATGAAAAATTGGCTAGGCTTTTTCTCTGCAGTCCAGGGAAACACCTTTGAGAAAAGCAAAGAACGAGAAAGAGAATGTTGGTCAATTCCTAATGATCCTTTGCCAAAGAAATTCTTTGGCATCCTTGATTTATGCAGAAAAGACTGAACTATTCTTGGATTGAGGGGAAAAATAAGATTTAGTGACTGAAGATGGGGATTAAAAAGGAAACCAATATCAAGATTATGACTGTACTGTAAGTCCCCAATTTACAAATGAGTTCCATTCAAGGGGAATATTTGTAAGTTGAATTTGTTGGTTTCTGAAAAATAGAGTCTTATACAGTACACCTGTGGAAGCTCACAACTCAAATGTTTGTAAGTCAGGAATTTACTGTATCATGTTAGTCCCTGCCTCAAAACTTCATCAGTTCTTCATCAATTTCTCACATGTAAAGTTTGTACTTGTTTCAGAAACCCCGATATGCCAGATGTTTTATAACCTCTCATGATGAGAAATTTGCTGGCACCACTTTGGTTTGAGTAATGCACGACGTAGTGAGGAAAGAAAACATATTTTACCTTGAAGAAAGTACCTATCAATGATTTAACTACCTACACAGTAGCTAGGGTGAGTCTGGATACTTCCGTGTTTCTTCCCAGGTAGCAAGTTCCCTGACGGGATCTGAAATAATCTTTCTTAAATAGTAAGTTGATTGAAGCTAAATGCCAATTGAGCAAAAGCAAGGGTTACTGGGGGGAAAAACCCAAGTTGTACAACTCTGTGAATGGGTATTTCAAGCAGAGATAAAGTAAGCATTGATGGGCTATGCTCCCACTTGGCTCTCTAGTTAGGGTTTAGAACGACAATAACAGGACCGCCATGTACATGCCTGTCCCGATGAGAGCGAGGCACAGACAGTAGGGTCTCCTTTTCCTTCCTTAACATTTCTAGATCAAAATGGGAAACTGAAATGTAACTTAGAAATAAAACATTAGAAAATCTATTCCATACCATTTTCTGCTCTTCAAAAAATCTTTAACATTTATGGATGGGATAGCTAAATGTTATGCAGAAGATGGGTGGGAAGGATGCTTTTGGTTGAGAAAAACCCCACTGTATTGCGTGAACCTAAGCCCTTTGCAGCAGTGAGGGTGGAAGAAAGTCTTTCAGTGGCGGCCCAGGAAGAGCCAACCAAGTGGGCCACCATAGCTTTGGTGGCAAGAGTGCCTGGTGGATCACAGAAGATGTAATGCTGCCATTTTCTCTTTCTTCCTTTCAATGAATTGAGGTCTGCCTTCATGCTGGCATGTGCTCAAGGCCAAGGGATCTTAGAGAAGTGTTGGGATGCAAAGCGAGTGAGGTTAGAGAGTTTGGGCCCAGCTCTCTTTAAAGCTGATAGAAATGGAGCTCTCTTCCTAGTCTCCCAAACCTACCTTCCAGCCCACGACCTTCTTTGTTTCCCTGGGCTGGGCTCATGTTCTCCCAGGAGGGCTGGAGAGAAAACCATGCCAAGGTGAGGTAATTCCATAGTTCTGTATCTCCAAGGAAAAGGACATCCATTGGCACAAAGCATTGAGTAAAAACCCTTTAATAACAAAATAACATTCACAATGTAGCTACTTCAGTTGTCTGGAAAACTCAGCTTACACTTGATTCAACATATCACTTTCCACAAAGTTAAAAAAAGGACATAAAATGGCAAACAAAATATACCTCAAATTTCATAAGACAAGTCTTGGCAAATCCTAGTGAGCCAGACCCCCGCATTGCCTATAATAAAAAGGGCTGGACACGCTCATGTCTCAGACACCCCTCTGTTTTCTCTGGATGGAAAATGCATTTGAACTTTGTAGATACTACAATATCCGCATCGAGAGGAACAGTTTGTAGGTTTGTGAGTGTCAGGATAATTTACTGAAACAAATATCGATTTGATTTATTGCGGAAGAACATAGGAAGCTTTCTGAATGATTAAACACTATTACAATCATTCACTGTCTTACAAAAGCCAATTTTAAAATTCTTGTACCCATCCCCATCTTTGGCAGATTAATAAAAGAAAAAATAAAAAGACTATATTACAAAGTTTTCATTATCACAATCTACTTTATAAGGCCAAATGAAAATGTTTCTTTGTATTACTAAAGAAAACACATTCCCAACATATTCTCATTGACAGATAATATGAATGCTTTACTGTCTGTCGGTGATTTCCAATATTTTGCATAGCAGATCTCTGTGTTTCTGTCACTGTTTCCTAGTCTGCAGCATCCTATGCAGAATGAAGTCTGCTTGGCAACTGACTTGGCTTTATGTAAGCATACTGGTTGAAGAAATAAGTATGAACCTTGAGAATGGATCTCAGAACCCAAATATAAAAATGTTTTCCGAATCCAATGTAACTGAAAAATACTTCTTAAGATATAGAAAATCAGATAATTGGAGAATTTAAAGATGGTTTCTCTAAACTGAGTCTGAAAATGTACAAGAGAGGTATAATACGATAGGGCAGGTAAACCTTATGCCAGAATCATCCCTCACTCTAAGAAGCAAAATCCATGATACAGCTGTACAGGTAAAATTTTAGAGAATGACCATGTATTTTTGCCCAAAACTGGAACTGTAGGTTGGTGGGGGATGTTCAAGAAAGTGACCCCCCCCAAAAAAAAAAACCTAGAGAAGAATTACTGATATTGATGCTATTTGAGTTTCTACTGGGAACTAAGCTGACAACAGAATATGAGAAGAAACCACACAGTCAAAAATAACCATTCTAAACAGAGACCCAAGAGAGATAGAGCCGAATGAACTACCGTCACCATCTACACAGCCAGTTTGGTCTAAGGTTGTAAACATAAAGCCAAAGTAAGTAATTTCTGTGGAAATTAAAAATGCAGAGGTGAGTTGCTCTTCAATGCTCTTTTTCAAATCTCTATCAGATATAGTGATATATTTGGGTTATGAAGATCCCAATTTGTGGAATGAAAGTTGGTTAACTCAAGCTTGGTATGATCTCTTTCATGATAAAATTTGAACCCAATTTAATCTAACTCATTTTGAAATCCCAACAGATGTTAAGGTATGTTCGAGGTGAGACATATCCCAATAAGACCAATATTATCACTGTCTGAGGCTGAGCTGTGTACATTTTCACAGTTTAATGTATACACAACTGTTCCACGACTGCTAACAAACGATAGGCGCCCATGCATAAATAATGTCCATAGAACCAAAGGGGAAGATCTAGTTCAAAATGAAAAATGCTGCTATTAAGACCACAATGCATCACACTGCTAAATTTTTAGCCTCATGCACAAAATTATAGCACTGATTGGCAGTTGCTAATTATAATACTACACTGTTAACACAGAACAATTAATTGTTCAGACCAAGTAGCACAAATGTAGAAAATAATTCTTTTTTTCAACAGAGCAAATGAACACAGATTGTTTCTTCAGCAAAATATGAAACTGTAAACTTTGGGCTCATTCTGCAACTTTCCCCAATCCAGAATAAATAAAATCCAAAGGGGAAAAAAAAGAACATACATTTCTTTTTTAAGCGCACCTGTTCGTCTATTACAAAAGCACAACCTAAAACGTATAAAGCTTTTTTTTCTTTTTTCTTTTTTTAAATTACAGTTACCAAAAGAAACAGTGAATAATTTATTACATACGCTATAATAACATTACTCTAAACACTATTATCTATGAGGTATATCTGAGAAAATTCGGTAAGGAATTGCGCGGTCTGCATTGCCAACATGCCCAGGTTTATATTAAAGCTTTGGAACCGTGAAGAACTAGAAAAGGGGAAGAATGGGGAGGCAGAAGAAGGAGACATCGAGAAAGAACCTTTGGTATTAGTACAAATCTTGTTCTTTGCAGGGTTGCATTGCAAAGCACCACAGTACAATAAGCCCTCCAATTTACTGTATGGAGGCCCAGTTGAAGCTGAGGTATTCACAGGAAGGATTAAAAAAAGCACAGAGAGGTCCA
Organism: Dasyprocta punctata; assembly: GCA_004363535.1. Taxonomy (NCBI): domain Eukaryota; kingdom Metazoa; phylum Chordata; class Mammalia; order Rodentia; family Dasyproctidae; genus Dasyprocta; species Dasyprocta punctata. Next base: position 35,045 of record RJWM01012319.1, on the reverse strand, counting down.
GACTGGCTAAATCGTTGCTTTGGTTCAAGCAAGGCACTCGTCCCGTGGTTATGTCACACTTTGCAAGTGAAGCATGAGGCTGAGGGGGATTTGCTGAGGAGGGGTCTGCTAATTAGGGATGTTTTCTGTGTTCAGGCTGCCATTGCGCTTTCCAGCTTCTCTCTTACAGGGGTTCATAGTAGGAAGGTTGGGGGAGGTGACGTTTGCTCATTACGGAGGAGCAGTCTGCTGCTTAATGAGTTAGGATATCTTTGTTGTCCCCCAGGTATTGTGAGCAATCTATTTCTAATAAGATTTTGGGAAGCAGTTTACTCTTTGGAAGGAAGGCCTTACAGGTTTGCTTTGTATAGGTAGAGGATGAAGTTTTAAATTTGTTTGGGCCAGAAGGAACTTTCACATATGTTAGGATGGTGCTTGGGAATTTTAAGAAAGATGCGGTAATTGAATGTTTCTTATAGTCTGCCAATCTATCGTTTACGTTTCTCTATTTGCTACATGCTCTTGAATGAAATGGTGTTTTTCCTTTTTTTTTTTTTTTTTTTTTTTTTTTTTTTTTTTTTTTTTTTTTTTTTTTTGGTCTTTTCCTTTTTTAGTTTCTTTAGGTAAATGGTCTATTAAAAAGCTCAAGGGTCTAAAATACAAATTTCTAGTGTTCAATAAAGAGCTATATAGATTAGTGGTGGATATCTGCATGTGTCTAAAATCCATTGGTCAAAAGCTGGAAAAGATTCATTGGCTAACATACAAACCACTTTGATGAATTATCTTAATAGTGATTTAATCATTTAATGGAATCTAAAGAAACTTAGGTAAGACCAATTAATTTCATGAGTAAGAAAAAACAGAAGCAATTTTAAGTAACCATTTTTTAAAATGGCATATCCATTCATCTGAAAATTTGGGCTCATTTTTCATTTATAATGAATAACTGTTTAGCATAAAAAATGTAAGGCTCTTGAAAATAAAGATTTGAGTTAGGAATGAAATTTAAACATCTATAAGTAAAAAGAATAAAGAAAAAGCTGATCACTGAGATGCTGTATCTGCAAATTATAGTCACGTCCCCTTTCTGGATAAATACTGATCTTAAAATGTCCATAATAATTAAATTCAATGGGCCAAGAATGAACTTTCTCTTCCTACTCAATTAAAAGCTTATTTATACAACACTTTTATAAAGGAGAGGTTCAAAACTGATCACACTGTTTGGATCAATATGTACTTCCTAGGGTAGAAAACTCTGAGCCCTAAAATTTCAAGATGGTCCACCTTACTAAGCACTGGCTCATACGTGACTCTGTGGAAATGCGACTAGATAAGATACTGAAAGTGCCTTGAGCTATCCTTATAGCACGAAAATGTTAAGTCCTGTTCACTGCTGCAGGACTGCCGGTTTCCTACTTGCCGACATGTGACCAGTCTCCTGCAGAAGTGGCACAGTGATAGTGTCACGCAATATGCAGAGTGCTGGGGTGGAGCGAGGAGACTTTGGTGGCTTTGACTCTGGTGTAATTTGACTTGGATAATGATTTCATTGCTCCAGGTCACACAGGGCTTGCCTTAATGAAGCCTGTAGTCCTTTTCTACTCTACTATCCAATGGTTAGAGTTTCTATGGCCCAGTAATTGTCTGCTTCCTGTGATCGCTCCACAGCAGGGACACAGGTCAAGGCTAGAACTGAAGGCCATCTTCCACCAGTCTTCTTCATCAATTTGGAATCAGGGTTTAGGGAACCCAATTAAAGCAACATCCAAACTTACATCCTGAACTTGTGGAGGGGGCAGCAAACAAATGAGAGAAACACAGAAAATATCCCTTTCCAAATTAGCAGCCGCCATCACATAGATAATTATTTCTTTGGGGTATCTGAGCTGTGGCTGTACATACCATATGTCAGAGAGAATAGTTAAATTATAAAAGAGCACAAGCAAAATGCAGACCGCACAGAGAAAGAAATCTTTGGTATCTTTGGTGTCATCAACACGATTAAAATTACAAATGGAAAAAGTCAGTGAGGTAGCCTTCTTTGGTTCTCACTAGAAATAGAAAGTTTTTCCTTTTTTTTTCTGCTTTTTTTTTTTCCTTTTCTGTTTTGTTGCTTTACACACACACACACACAGAGTTCATTCTTGGAAGCAGCTAGTGTAAGGGTTTCTCTCTTTTTGTTTATGATTTTTAAAAAAATTTATTTTTCCAGTTTCCATATAGAAGCCCCGAAATCCAGGCTGGTGAAGCAGGGTCTCAATTTATGTTTCCCGAATGCACAGTTCAGGTTGAGTAGTCAGTGCTTGTCCACAAAATTTGCTCTGTTGTTCTGACAGCAAACAAACTGTAGTGCTCTCTGTTGTTTTAAATAAAAATATAAACTATACAATGCATCTTTCACAGATGCTGAATAAATTAAATAAATAAGTTACAATATGAAGGTTCTGAGGGCCCCAATAAGAAGTGAAACTTGCCAGGTACCAGGTGGGGCTGTGTACTTAAATTAAATAATTTAATAATCATTAAACTATTTTAAAAGTTAATTCAAGAAGGAAAAATACCCCAAATTCTTTTCTTTTCTTTTTGTAATCTGTATTTCTTCCCTGTCTGTAACAGAATTTCACTGCTTATAAAGCAAACTAAACTTCAAGAATATTCTAAATAGGATTTTGCATCTCTGATGCACCACTGGTCTAGATTTTGACAAATAAGTACAAGGAGTAAAATCAAACTAAAGAAAAATGATTAAATAATTATTCAAGACCTATACATTAAATAAATTAATTACATAATGATATTTTGCTTGGGTCATAACCCAGAGACAAGACAAAAAATATTTTTGGGGGTGTCTTCATTTTTGATGAACAAAGTATATAATCCCTTTCTACACTCTAAATGAATACAAAGCATTTTAGGACCATTTAGGTGTGACAAGCATGAGAAAAAATAATCACCACTCCCCACTAGCTAGTGCAGCCACTACAAGACCACATCACCCATTATCTCAACCTTGGAAGCCAGAGCCCAGTTTTTCCCATTGGTTCCTGCTTATTTTTCTATTTTTTCCCCCTTTTTCTTTTTTCTCTTTTTTTCCCTTTCCTTTCTTTCTTTTTTCTTTTCCTTTTTTCCTTTTCCAGATCTTTGGATTTAGCTTTAGTCATGAGAAATCCAGAATAAAGCTATTCAACCGAAGTCATCATCATTCTTACTTAGATGATTAAATAATATCCAAGGTTCCTTTTTAAGTTGAGTCTATCTTGGATGTGCCCAAATGAAAGTAATTCCAAATGTACACAAGGAAGATGCTGGGATACTGTTTTATATTCCTGCACTTTGGTTTTCAAGGTTATAGTGAATAATAATGAAAACATTGTACATTGTAAAAGTACCACATACATATTGCAAGATGATTTAAAATTTATTTATTGTAACAGATTACAGTATATATGTATGAGCATGTCTGTACACACTTGCATGTACACAGTCTAGATACCTATAGGTAATGTGTTGATGTAAAGACAATTATGAAAATACATGTCAAAATATGTATCTAAATCTGTATACATCCAAGCTGACAGACGGTATAAGCTTTAGGCAAACTTACCTACCAAGATTTATGCTATGTGAGATGCCTGTCACTAAAAATAGAGCCAAGTGAAAGACTTCTGTGGAATGAACAAGCCTGTAGCACTGTTTTTTCTTACATACATTTTCTCCACTAAAAATATTTTAGCTGGTTAATTTCAGCCAACCTAACCCAACACCTACAAGGGAAAGCTTGGGCTGTAGTTTTCAATTGCCTCATACCATCAGAATCATTTTGGTATCAGAGGACAATGAGCATTTAAAATCCTGTGGGGATTCATACCAGAGCCCACCAGCCTCAATTAAAAATTTTGCATCTATATGAGGTCCTATATTATTTTAATAATGGTGTTGGTATTTCATAAATACTTTAGTGTGTTTTCTAAAACAAACATTCTCCTTCCACCATGGCCATCTTGGAAAGAAACAACTCATTGGTAGACAGTAGGCACTGGAACATCCATATTTAAAGCCAACATTATCTTGCAAAATTTATACAGCCAACTAGGATACTGTTCTTCTTTAGTAAGGATTTTCGCAGCCTTATTTCAAAATTGGAATCTCCTATTATTTCCAAGGTGACTTAGTCTTAACTAAAGGTACAAAGTTATTAAGCTGTCCAGTTTTGCAGATAAATATCAGAAAGTCATAGGTACACCTATGACTATCCTTTCTTCCTCTACCATTTCCTACTCACTTACCTAGTTAGGCTGACAAGCTTGAATCAGAGCATCAGCAATAATAGCAGAAGTCAGCTCTGATCTGCTATGAATCTAGAGGTTACTGTCAAAGCTCTTGTGGCCAACCTTAACCACAGGTATCATCTCTTTTTCTCTAGCTTTTAAGGAGTCCATTATTCTTCAACAAACTAGAACCCAGTCTGTTCTCCTTAGATTTTGAAAAATTCCAATTATACAACCTCCTAAAGACCCAAGAGATCCAAGTTCACTGCAGAAGCATACTGTCATGACACTTAATAATGACAGTCAAACAGATACTCCTATAATGCTACCAGCATCTTCAGAAGAGGGTATCTCTCTGTACCTAGGCAGTTGTGATTTTTAAAAAATGCTAAATTTTAATTTATTGACATCAAAAGGTGGGTACCCAGTATAGACAAGGTAAAATGCCTGACTATTTTATATTGGGCTTTGAAATACATTATTTGAATTAAAGTCTACGGGCACACCACCCTAAATGTGCCTATTCTCATCTGATTTAGAAATATGTATATGTATCTACCATATTTACCTTCTTCATTTGATTTTATTTCAGTTTAAAATGAACATGAGCTTGAATTTCCTAAGCCCACAACTGCCAAGAGCCTATGAGAAAAGAGTTGCTGTGCAGTCAATTTGTGATTTTTCCAGAGAAGAGTATCATGCTGAGTCCTTGGCTCAGGGTAGCCTGCTCTTTTGATACAACCTAAAAAGTTACATTTTGGGGTAAGCTTTTAAATATTGATGTTGAGTTTTACTGTTGTTGGATTTTTCTTTAAAAATGTATAGGTCTGCTTTTCCTTAATGTTCTCGAATGAAAAAATTGTATTCTTGATACCAAAAATCACATTAATAACAAAAACAAAGCCTAATTACATAAAGGCATAAAGAAAAATATCTTTTGACCCAATAGCTACGAGCATTAGGATTTCTGTTGCCTCAAAAGAGTTAAATTCATCTAAGACCTGTTCCTTTTCACCATCCCTTTAGTTGCTGATGACTGAGCCATACCTAGAATTTTTCTTGAATTGAAGAAATGGATTCTAAACTATAACCAAGTCCAACTCGTTATTTTCTTTGAAATTATTAATTTAAAATACATTTTTAAAATCCTTCAACTCATTAGGTTAAATTCTACAACCTTTCAATATAGCACTTTTCAGATTTCTAACATATTGAAATTCTGCAGGGCCTAGAATTTGGACACATAAATGTACAGATGTTCACATGTATTTGCATATAGATGCAAAAATTGTTTTTTCAAAAAAGCAAGCCCTTCTCTCTAGTATAACATTATCTGATATGAAACATTTATCAAGAGTATTTGGAGGGAAATTCTTGCCTTTTTTTTTTTTAAATAATTACATCTTTCTTTGACTAGTAGAGTACTGGTTTGACCAGTATTAAAATGTCAGGCCATAAAGTCAGCCTCTTTTGGCCTACACTTCTTCAGGGGATGCCACACCCAGATGCTACTGTTAGTGTGTCAAAGAATCACTAACCAAACCAACAGGCTTGCCTCCTCAACCTGTTCTCAATAAGAACAACCATTTTCCATTGGCTACAGGTCACAAGGACTCATTTAGAAATACCCCATTTAAAATTCGTCTCTTATCAATCTACGTGGGAACAATCTCCTACTGAAATACACTCTTTCCTTGACCCTTTGACAAACTATACATGGAGTATGAGCAAGGGACAAAGGAACACAAGGGAAAAGTCAAGAGATGATTCCCAGGTGGGATAAATCACAAAAACCATGGAGAGCCATGTTCTCTCACAGCATCACGGCTGCTGCCCCTGCAAAGGGCAACCTATGTGGTCGGGGTGAGGAGGCGACACAGTGGGTGATGGGGTGGTTCAGGGGTAAAACTCTGAAACTCTCCCCAAAACCTGCTTCATGTTTTCTCTCCAGGAGTGAAATTCCCAGCTGCCCAACACCACTATCCCACCCCAGTGCCAGCTACAGTAGCACACAGGCTTGTCAATGCAAATTGGTAATTACCACCCTGAGGAAACCTGATCAGCCCACTGCAACAGGAAATGGATGTCCCCATGAGAAGTCTCTGGTGGTTCTGCTCATTCAGGGGGATCAGGAACACCCTGATGGGGACAGCATCTCCTGGAGAATGAATGGATTTCTGGGCTGCCCTCATGTGCCATAGCTGGTGGAAATGCACCACTGAGCCTTCCTCCAGTTACAGAAGATAAGCCTACATGTCAGCAGCCCAGCTCTACATGGTGGATGTACCCTACTCACCATCTTGATCATGGTTTAGGCATAGAATAGAGATGACTCTAAATACAAATAAAACTCACTTATACCACAAGTCCAGGTATCAACAGTTTAAATGTTGAAATGCTTGAACTTGACTTTTGACCTTGCCTAGAAATTTTCATAGAAATCAGAATACACCAAATTATCCACAGTGGCAAATTAACCCTGGGATGGTATGAGAAAAGAGCAAAATGCTGAACTGAATATTCAGTGCTTGAAGCATGTGACAAAAACAAGACATGAATTTGGACAGCAAAAATTTTGGGTTATCACCAATGTCTAGTTGATCTATATATGTATTCATATATTATATATATCTTTCTTTAGAAATGCAATTTTACAGCTGATTTTTAAAAAGCTAATAGAAAAGTAGAAACTGGCAATTATTTTTACATGTTTCCCCCACCCACAAATGAAGCCCTGTTAAGATGTAGCAATTACATGAAGATCAGGCTGTAAATTCCTCTATAAATTCTTTGGTTCTGTGGTTCAGGAGAGGATGTGTCACGAAGACCCCTACCCCTGATCCTTGCTACTTTTCCCTCCCCTGATGATGAGACTCTGAACATAGAAGGTACCAAGTCTAAGAGTTAAGAAAAAACATTCAAGTGACAATATCATTCCCCATGCTCTGTTGTACAGAGAGGAGAATCATTCAGTATCCCTACATCTTAAACTTGGAGTCTGTAGAACCTTTTGAGAGATTCCATGTTGGGGTAAAAAGCCATAAAACAAAATTAAAAGCAAACAATAAAATCAAATAAATGACCCTTTCCTTTTGTTGCTCAGAGAAACAAAATTGATTACCTTTGTACAGATCAATGGCGCTAATAGTATTTTAGCCAGGCAAAAGAAGATAATGAACTGAAACAAAAGGTGTGAGAAATCCTCATCTTTGGTATTGTAGCTGTTGAGGTTTCTGTTGCTCTGTTCCGTGTTCTTTTGAAAAACTGCATAGGCACAAATTAAAGACAATCTTCAACTTTAAGATTACCGCGTGAGTTGTCAAATGAAGCAGCAGCCATTCAGGCTCTTCCTTACTTCAATTCTTGTCTCAACCCTTTCTTTCAAATCTGCTTCCAAAAAATGTCCCAAGAGGTTTGTTTGAACACAGTGTGTCTCGCTGTTTTTTGGGATTTGTGGGTTTTCTTTTTTTCTGGCATGCTTCCTTCTTGTTGATGGTGATTTCCATTGATTTACAGATTTGTTTATTCATTTAATGGGACAGTTCTGTTTGTTGCAGAAGTAGGTGCAGAAAAAGTTTCTTTGGTTTCGATTAAGTAATTCATAAAAAAGTCAGTCTTAAGTGTCTGTAAAGAATCATTGCAGCGTTTGGCTTGCTTTGAACACCCCCATGGTGCCCACCTGGGGCCATTCACTGGTAAATATGCACATCTGACCTTTGCAATCTCCCAGAGTTCTGTGGGTGCTCTTTTGCTTTCTGTGGGAAGGTGACAGCCAGGAACCAGAGCTGGCGTAGTAAAACCACTGCCCGGCGGCTTGGCTAACGTCCTTGGTGTAGCTGGTCCGTTCAGCCTGACGGTGCGCCAAATGCAAGAGCTGAATGCCATTTGGAGTTGCAGAGGTTTTCTGATTTCTAAAAGTAATCACAGTATTTTTAGGCTAGAAAATGGCAAGTAATAAATGTCTTTGGTTTGCAGTATCCTGCTTCTTTGGTGTGCTGTGTTTTCTCCAGATTTATTCAGTTGTTTTGCAAGGATGAGTCAACAATGGAAGAGAGTTAGGACTAGATGACAGTCATGAGCAACATGTATAGTGGTTTGATTTATTATTGTTTATAGGAAACACTGGAAATATCCCTACTAATGGGATGGATGTGGGAGCAACACAAATTAGAAAGAATGAGAATGAATTAGGTGGTAGTCATAATGCACAATAGGAGGAGCCAGATGACTGATAACCCAAGAAGGACACATTAATGATCTTAAAAAAAAAAATCAAGATCTTTTTAAATGCCACATTTGTTCCACGTACCGTAACAGTTAAATTGGCCTCCTGAGTGTGCATCTGCATTACATACAAACAAAATTTGTAGCAAACTGCAAAATGTGCTTGAAGCCATATTCTCAATGATTCCTTAATGACTTCATTAACAGGTGTCTTGAAAATCCAAATGCAGTGAATCCAGAACCTTTCTTACTTCTGTTTATTTTTGTTGTGCTTGACACTTTGAGCTCAAGTGAACTGATTCATTGTTTTTTGATTTTTGACGGATCCAAGACCATATGAGATTTCCAGGAGGTAAAGAAAAGATTGTAAACTGGATCAACTTAAAGCTTTCTAACTCATTCAATGAAAAGATGCCTGAGTTGGAAAAACAGGTCCTTGGACTTTTACTTTTTTTAGACTTCCATATTTAAAACTTGTGCTCAGTAATTACTATTCTGAAATTTTAAATGGTATGGCTGTGAACTTTGGTGTACTGTGATAAAACGAGGCTAAGCACTTGGAAAGCAAATGAGGTCATTCTTGTTGCTAGATTCTTCTCTTATGGTAGTGTCTTGGAAGCCTAAACTCAGGGTCCTTAAATGGGCCAAATTCTGACTGTTACCTGTGGGAACTCTGACTGCAAGAAGCTGACAGGACCCAAAGTGGTTCTGTTGACATTTTCAGCAATCCTGAGCTTGGTTGACATCGTACTGGAATTAACTGGCTCCAGGAAGGCCCCATTTGGATTTATGGGTTGCTTAGCATGCTCAGAAGACAGTGTCTGGTTCAAAGAGATTAATTTTCAGCTTGCACTCAGACTCTGCAGCCATTAAAAACAAAACAAAAAAAAAAAGAACACCTGGCCTATGATTACAGCTAGAATAGAAGTTTATTTTCAAGAGAATTGTGCTTTCAAATCACCAGTGAAGGGCCCCAGCTCAGTATCTGATGTCTTTTTCCTTAATGTTTTCTTAGTTTTTCTTAGATGTTGTCCTCATTTTTCTTGTGCCCAGGTGAGAGTCCTTCTGTCATGCTTTGGTACAAGTGCTGGAGGTGGCTGAGGAGCCCCCTGTGCTCAGGTCATCTTGCCACTTCTCCAGGCTGCGGCGCCGGGCGTTCATGAAGAAGTTGCTGACGGTGGTGAGCTCTAGGCCCAGCTGCTGAGAAATGGTGATCTGCATCTCCTTCGATGGCCGCTTGTTCTCCTTGAAGATGGCAAACAGTGTTCGGCGTTGGAGGTCGGTGAACACCAGGCGGGATTTCTTCTGGGAATTGTTCCTGTCTTTGTTTGGTTCTTGCTCTTTACGTTTGCATGCTTGAAAGGAAAGAGAAGGAGGAGAGGAGTCAGTGCAGTGTGAGGACCGGCACCGGAAGGCGATCCATTGAAAACATTGACAAAGTCGTACAAGGGGATGTAAACCGTTAAGCTTTATTGTGCAGACTGCCCGACTGTCAATAACCAGCCTTCCCAGTCCATCACAGGTGATGGACGGCATCGGTTTGCTACTGGGAGATGGAGAGAGGAGAAGACAGGGCTGGGTTACGCAGTCTGGTTTGGAACCCTCTGCAGTTGTCTTTCTCTTTTAGTTCCTGTTCCTCAGTGCACCCTTAACATTCTTTATTTCTGAAATCAAATGCAGTAAAAGGAGTGAAGCCTCCAGCCCCCCCTCCCCCACCCTGCTCCAAGGATGACCGAAGAGGTGCTTCCTCTTTCATACTTTCTGGAATTGTTTTCAGTTGAACTGAAATTATCTCTGGAGTCAAAATTTAAAAGTGCAATTCCCCCCCTCCCCAATCAAGGCCCCTGCCTAAGGGACTCCAAAAATTGTTAACAGAATGAAATTAGAAGTGACAATGTGATAGTAGCATTCTCACTCACATCCCCTTCAACCAGGCATTTGGAAAAATTAAAACAAAGCAAAAAACCAGGGAAGGATAGATCATAAAACACTTGGCTTAGCCAATTCTATTGTGGTTAGTTAGAAGTGAAGCTGGTACATGAAGACAGGGGTAAGGGTGGAAGAAGAAGCTCGTAGTTTCAGAAACAAGACCCCAAGGTCCTGGGTGTGCTGTTACCATACGCAGTGCCTGGGAGTCCACACCTCTCCATGCCACGACATTAATTTATACATCGTTGCTGCACCTTTAGCTTATAAATCGCTATAAGGCAATAATGAGGTCTAATATTCCTGACTGACTCTTTTTGGAGCTGTGGACAAATAGCAATCCTGATTCAGGGAATTGGTACACTTCTCAGCGAGATTTGGTTTCTCAGAAAAGTGACTTGTAAGGGTTAAACAATATAGAAAACACAAATCACAAAGTTAAAACATGAGAATGTGAGTTAAAGTTTCACTTGAAAGAAATCTCAGCGCCTCTGGGAGTGTTAGACGGTCTCGGTACACAAACTGGGGAAAGACAGGGAGGACACAACTGGATGGGGGAGTCTCCTCCAAAATCAAATTCTACAGGATATCTAGCCTCCAGGCTGAGAATCTCTTCACTTGGACAGATGTTACCCTGCAGCACGCAGTCGGGACCAGGATTAGATTTTTTATGTACATCCCAAAGCTCTGGTTTGTAGGTATGATCTCCTAGTCATCAGTCAAGGCATTTCCTACCTGTCATTTCCTGCAGGGCCTGTGATCAGAAAACACCCACCTCACTGTATCAAAGAAATACTCCTCCTGAGTTAGGCCTTAGGATTTGTTATGATCTGAATGTCTGTGTCATCTCAAAATTCCTATGTTGAAATCCACCATCCCAAGGTAATGACATGAGGAGGTGGGACCTTTCAGAGGTGATCAGGTCATGGAGGTAGAGCCCTCATGAATAAGATTAGTGCCCTTTTAAGAGTCCTGAAAGACCTTTTGCCCCTCCCACCATGTGCGGACACATGAAGAAAGAGACTGAGATTTATGAACCAGAAAGCAGGCCTTTACCAAACACTGAATTTATTAGCATCTTGATCTTTAACTTCTCACCCTCCAGAACTGTGAGAAATAAATTTCTGTCATTATAATAGTTTATAGTGTTTTTCCATAGCAGCCCAAATCCACCAAGACAGGATTTAATGTGAGGATAACAGTCATATAAAAGATACTTTGGAAACTGACCTTCCCCCACCTAACTGGCCACTCTGCCTGGTGTGTGCTTTGCACCACAGAAATGTAAAGGACTGATCGTGAAATAAATGCAACATATGACACCTTTAAATGCCAGGAAGAGGAAAGCCTCCCTCTGCTGGGCTGTGTCAACTTGGCTAAACTATTATTGCATCCTGATTTTTCTCCTTTCATTTAAAAAAGGTAATCCTGTTACCTTTGAAAATTAAACACATGCACACAAATCCACAAAAACAAAGTGTTCCTGTCTTAAAACCCATTCTTTTGGGGCAGGGGAGTCTAGGAGTTTCTCAGATGAGGAGAGCTTCCCCTGCAGAGAGACAGCAGACCACAGGCTTCGGTCTGTCACTGCTACCCCTTTCTCAGACTTTCCTAGTGAGCACCACTTCTTTGTTCATCCCACAGTGTTCTAGCGTTTTATTGCATTATGATCAGTCCTGCATGGTTGTTGTGATCTCCTGTTGAAACTCTCTGGTCCCACTCAGGTCTTCCACACCAGAGCTTCTGGACCTGAGGGTGAGCAGAAATCATCTGGACAGCTCATTAAAGATGCAGCCAGCCTGAGGTAGTATGGAGCTTCTCATGAGCTCCCAGCAGATGCCAAGGTTGTTCTCATTCCTCAGTCTGAATGGCAATGGTCCACTTGACTTCTAAATTCTCAGAGGAATACCTGATGCAACGCAAGGATGGAGCCAGATGTGCCGGCTTCGAACGTGGGCTCCTCCACCTCCAAGGATAGGGGTCCTGCACTGTACTTAACCTCTCAAGGCCTGTGTTCCTCAGCTGATTAGGGAAATAATAATGCTGACCTCTCCGTGCAGTAATATAGGAAATACTTCCTACCTTTCTTCTCATTGGATTACCCCAGCCACTGGGAGCTAGGTAGACCAGGGAGAATATTTTTCATTTTAAAAGGAAATCAATAGTGGGGCCAAGGATATAGCTCAGTAGCACAGCACCTGCCTGATAAGTGTGAGGTCATGAGTTTGACTCTTGGTACAAAAAACAAAAACAAAAAAAAACCCAAACCCAAATCCAAAACCAAAACCAAAAAACCCCAAAGAACAAAAACAAAAACAAAAACAAAAACAAAAGCGAAAACAAAAGGAAATGGTTGGAGAACTAGGGAATGAAAGCAATGATCCTGGGGGCACATTCCAGGTTTGCAGCTGACCCAGGGCCAGACTCTATTCTTCTCTACAGAGTGACCTCAAGCCTGGTTGCACAGTAGCTGGGATGCCCATGCAGGGCTCCCCTTTGGCTCCACCCTGGAGATCTGATGGTTGCAGTATGGGGCCAGGTGCTAGATTCTGCTTTCTGCTTTTATAACCTTCCTCAGGACCTTCTTAGAAATGAGACCCAATGTGCTTAGCACACTGCCACTTCAGATCCCCAGACCACCATCCCTGCCCCAACTTCCTGTGATGCCTGGTGCTGAGCCTTCATCTAGAGAATTTTGAATAAATAATGGCACATGATAATCTCCTGATAACAAGATCTGGCCAAATATTTTCTGCAAATATTGACTGAGGTCCTGTCCTCTGTCAATTTATGCTCCTTTGGATTAACCATATAGCCCTCAATTTTCACACCAATATTGATTATTCTTTACATAATGCTGTTTTTGTGCTTTCAAAGGGGTGATTAGATAGTCTTATAGAGATACACATTGATTTGTCAAATATATTTGGTGAGATATAGATAGATGGATGTTAAATGTATATATTTAAGAAAAAAATATTAAAGACTTGAAATGTTCAGCAAACTGCAGAGAAAGAACGAATCAATATACTCGGCTTTTGCCTCCTCAACATCTTTCTGAAACCACAAGATTCTGTACCAGCAAGTGCAAATCTATAGCCTGGAGTCTGCAAATGTACAGCAAGTCCAAAAGTCCAAAACAATGAGGCAGTAGGTCTAATAACTTTACCAGAGTCCAATTGCCAGCCCACATTTCTGACCTGCTCACAAAAGCAGTTGGTCAGTTGCTGAGAGAATAAACACAATTTCATTTGCTTTGAAAGTGCAGGTCAACAGATAAACTGATGTCTGGAAGCTAGTTCAAGGTTGTGAACCTCAGAATTCTCAGAAACAAGCTATGAAGCCAGCTAGCCCAATTACAAAGAGAATGTAAATGGTTTTGGTATTGTTAAAACATTACACTCTATAGTCAATATGCACCCAATTCTGAATGACTAATAAGGTGTCAAGTGGCTCCCTACAATCCAGGAATGTGTAAAAGTCCAACAAAGCAGCAGGATTTCACGGGTGGCATTGATGTGAGTATCCACAGCCTTACACTGGTTAGTCTCTTGAGTTCTGGCTACTCAAAGGAAATTCTCCAATGGAAGTTACAAAGTTAACCCAGCCTCCTCTAGACATTTCGAATCTATTTCTCTTCAACCTTCTTCTAGGAGAGCCAAGGAGGGTATGTCATGAGTAGATAGTAAGGGGGTGGATGGAGCTCTCCAAATCCCTCTGCTATTCTTGACCTTCCTTCCTCTCACTGGGAGGTGGTTCTTCTGAGGGGCTGAGGAGGACCAGTGGCTCATTTCTATATCAAAGATCTGTGTGCCTGCAATGAGGTAACCTACTTTGGCCATGATGCCTTTTCTTTTTTTCAAAAGAGGCATAAGACTGACTCTGATTGGTAATTTTGGATCAAGACTGGGGCAGACAGGTATGCATAGATCTGTATATAATGAGTGAGGCAATAGTCAGTGCTACCTACAAATGCAGGTCCCTTGATAGACTAATTTTTTAACCCAGTCCGTTCACAGGGTGAAAGAGTAAGAAGAGAAGCTGGTCCCAGTTGCATGCTCTCTCCAAGATCTTGAGAGATGAACTCTCTCAGGGGGTCAGAAACAGATGAAGAAAGATGTGCCAAAGATATGCTGCTTCTTTGTAGTTAATCTATCCAAACCAGAAGAGAGATCATTTCCCCCCCAAATTATCATTTTCCCACATCTCTCAACTCAACTCCTTGCACAACCTAATTTGCCCTGGGAAAAGCTGTTGCTGGCATCCCAGGGACTTAGCTCTTCTCTGACAACCACGCTAACTGGCCTCTGGCTCTGTCTACCACACACCATGGGCAGCATGAAGGCATCCAGTCTTCCAAGCCAGGGATGATTCACATCTGGGAGGGATCTCTGGGGCATGTGTGTGTGTAGGGCAAGAAAGGCAGTGTTTTGCTGTTCTGGAAGTAGGTACAGGTGTATTTCACCTTGATGCCTGATCTGTCCCGTAAGTGTATGCTTTAGTTCTTCAAGGTATCTGAGTATTTTTTTACCTTCCATACCTGGGTCCTCATCTCAGTCACAGAAGTTCAGGGTTCTTGCCTGATCAGGAGCTGTCAGTTTCTCATGGGGAACTTGAGGCCCAGTGAGGTGAAGCCCAGCTGAAATCAAGGTGTGGATGCCCAAGGAGGACTTCCTTTCCACAACATCTTTGAGAGGCAGAGGTTCAGTGGTGGCTTTAGTCAACATGGAACAATTAATGTTGGAGCCTAGATTTGTTTTGTTTGTTTATTTCATTTTTAGACTTTTTTGAGACAGGGTCTCACTATGCAGTTCAAGCTGGCCTTGCATTCACTATGTAGTCCAGGCTGGCCTCGAATTCGCAGTGAACCTCCTTCCTCAGCCCCCCAAGTGCTGGGATTGCAGGCATGTGCCACCACATCCAACCTTGGAGTCTAAAATTGGACTTGACAAACCCTTTCTTAGCCTCCTGAATCCTTGGGGGACCCTGAAGTAAGAGGGACCCAACACCAAGGCACAAGCCTCCTGTTCTCCCTGCAGTGGAGCTAAGCCTCCCCACACTACTGGAATTTTGCAGCCTGAATTCAGAGCTCTGATGAGCAACCCTCCCATACTGGGCTAGAGCCTCCCATTTGTTTGTAGAGAATCAAGCCTGGCAATTTGTGATAGAATTATTAGTATGGAACAAAGAAGATTTCTGCACAATAGCTTCTTATTTCTCAGACTAGAAGCATCAGGGTTTGGGACATAGCATCTGTAACTGCTGCCACCATGTAGTTGCTATTCTAGTAGGTGTTTCTGAGTTATTTGGGGGCAAACTGGCAGCAGGGAAAATGTGGTTCAGTTGAGTCTCCAGTGGTTGGAAATACCAGTTCACCTTCTCATCTCTGAACTTTCATATTGGATTTCTAGACTCACCTCTCCTATTTTGTTTTTCTTGAGATTTCTGGCCCACCCATGGCCTCCTGGAATCCTATTGGATTTTCTCCCTTTCCCCAGCACTCTTTCCCAGCTCATCTCCCAGCCCACTCAGTACCATGCTCCAAATCTAACCTCAGTTCCTGGGTAGACCCACTAGCACAAGGAGAGTTGCAGATGTGACTTTTCCTTCTAATCATCCTCCCGGAAACTACAAGCACATGGACCAGTGAGGCTGCTGTGGTTTAGGTGTGTTTTGAGTATATTACTCAAGGGCTTGCGTGTTAGAAGTTTGGTTCTCAGTGTGGTAATGTTAAAAAGTGGGGGAGCCCTTATGAGGCAGGATCTAGTGGGAAGCCATAGGGGATGGGGATCCCTTCAGAAGGGATTCATGTGTTTCTCATGGGACATCAGTCCCCACCATCCCACTCTCACCGTGTGATCTCTCCTGTCTCTCTCCTACACATTCTGATCAAAATACCATCAGCCAAGGAGTCTTTAGAAGAGCTGAGCTGAAATGAATACCATGCCTTTGAACCACCAGAACTATGAGCTAAATATTCTTCTTTTCTTTGTAAAGCACCCAGGCTCAGGTATTTTGTTATAGTAAAAAAATGAACTAATAGAGAGGTCCTTGCAGAATGCTAAGGGAAGCAGAGAGGGGCTGTCTCCACAAGCAAAACACAATGTCAGCCAGGATGCCCAGGGATGGGGAAGGAGGAGCCAACCCTGAAGGAAGAATCCTGAAGCAGTCTCTTCACTGCAGGCTGCTAATGAAGGGCCTGGATTTCACGTAATCAGTTTGGCTGAAGGCTTAACACCTCCCAGACTAAACAATCTCCTCCTTGGGAAAAGGGCCATTTCAACCTCACTGAGGTCATTCATCCTTGCCCTTGGTATGAGTGAGAAGGAGCTCCTAGTGCAGGATTTGAAAAGTGGAGAGAACTCAGGCTTCCAGCAGCCACATAGAGGAACTGAGGCAGACTGACTGCAAAAATGACCCATTATCCACACCCTGTGCAATGTGACTGCATCCAGAGACTGGATGTATCCCCTTTCTCATGGATCTGGGCTGACATCATGACTTGCTTTGGCCAGCAGAGCACAGTTGAAGTGACAGTGTGGCAGTTGTGAAGCAACGTTTCAAGAACCGTGTGCTTTGTCCTGGCTTTTGGAACTTGGCCTGGCTGCAGTGTGAACAAGCCCAGGCCAGCCTGATGGAGGAGACAGGCTGCCCAGCCCCAACTACCCTGGATTGCCAGCCCTGGCTGACTCAGCAGCTAACTGCAGATGCTCGAGTGAACCCAGCTGAGATCAGCCAAGTGTGGTCTGGATCAGTAGAACCATCCAGCCAACCTGCAGACTCCTGACCAAAAGGAAATGCTGTTTTATGCCATGCATTCTGTGGCTGTTATGCATTTGGTTGGGATACATAACTGACACAGAAGCCAACAACAACCTTTTCCTTCCTGCCCAGGTGCTGAGTCAGATGTAGGCTAAAAGCCTCAGCTTGGAATCAAGACCTAGCATTCAATTCTTTGTTGGCCACTTATCAGCCACATGACTTTGTGCTTCACTTTACTTATCTATAAGCTGGGGATTCTGATCTCCATCATTTCAAGGCATGAAGAAGCTAGCTATAACATGTAGCACACAGTAGGTACTCAGTAAATGTGTACCTTCACAGAGAAAAAAGGAAAGATATGAGAAGGTAAGGTTAAGAAGTCATGGTTTGAAATGATTCTCCAAGCCTTAGTAGTAGACACTGCCTGGAGGGATAATGGCAAATAAAGATTCAATATTTTTGTTTTCCTCATGAATTTGTCTCATAGCCAATTCCCAGACTCCTACAAGAGGTATAGCTGTAATGAGTTTACATATGTGTCAGAGATCATCGTAGATTTCTGGACCACTAGTGTTTTCTAACATCACTAATTTATATCTAAATACGTCCTACATATGATAGGTATTATTAGCCCATAATAAATAATGCAGAAGTGCTCTGTTCTCTTTAGATTCAGTAAATACTTTCCCTGAGGAATTCAGTATAATCTTGCCAGGGCATACGGTGGAGGTGGGGAAGGAGATCATTCTGAGTGAGCATTTGTTAGCAGACACTTAATTTCCAAGTATATGGGTTTGAAACCCATGTTTACAGGAGAATCTTTCTCATCATCCAGCAGGAGAGCCCAAAGCTGCCCCTCTTATAAGGGCTCGTGCAAAGGGGGAAAGAGTGACCTTCCCCAGCAAGAAGGGCACATCCAAAGGGAACACAGGGCTGCAACTATGTTGGAGAGATCATTTGAAGCCATCAGCTAGGGTTGTGTTGGAAAAAATCAGTGACAAAAGTAAGTTCATATTGGTACTGTTGGCTTGGTTCCTTGTAGAACCTATGGGTCTTTGTGGAAAGAAAAAGAAAAAAAAAACTCCCTTTACTTTCCTGCTCTGAGGAAGTGGCCCTTAGGTACTGACAGCATAACAAGACTACAGGAGAGCCGGGCGTGGTGGCGCACGCCTTTAATCCCAGCACTCAGGAGGCTGAAGTAGGAGGAGCGTTGTGAGTTTGAGGCAGGCCTGGGCTACAACACGAGCACAAAGCCAGCCTGAGCTACACAGTGCGACCCTGCCTTAAAAAACCAGGGCTGGGAGTTTGGCTCAGTGACTTAAGCGCCTGTCTGACAGGCGTGAGGTTGTGAGTTCAATCCCTGGTGCCACCAAAAAAAAAAAAAAAAAGAATACAGGAGAGGTGATAGTGTACCAGAGAGCACCCTTTCTCAGGAACAATTTTGCATTTTCAAGAGCCTACAAAATAAGAATAGGGTCTCTTGCATTCAAACAAGGGAGCAAACAAGTGGAATTACACATTCTGATTGTTCATATTTGATACTGAGGAGGCCCCCAGTTCTGGGAAATCTTAGTCATGCAGGCTTCTTGAGCCAGCAGAGTGACCAGTGCTGGCACAGCACTTGAGGGACCTATGAAGAGAAGAAGAGGCTGACATACAAGACTTGGCTCAAACTCTAAGCAGTGCCACTGGCCACTCATGGCATCTGGATCTGGGGACGCTGATCACCATCTAGGAGAAAGGAGGGCAAGGGGCTATTTAAAAACCATTATTTGCTTAGTTTTTGCTCCCTAAATTTTGGAAACTACAAAAAGTTCACAGTTAGATCCTTTGCAGTTTTCCCTGCCTCTCCGATTTCTGGTTTATCACTAAAGTCCACCTTGGCTCAGATTATCATGGAGCTAGTGCCGTGAATTTGGCCTCTGAGATTTAAACTCTTAATTCAGCTTTTGTTTCTCTGAATGTCCCTGGCCTAGGTCAAATGGGAAACGTAGCCTAAGTTGGAAAGCTGGCCAGGTGTGGTGAACCATTCCTGTAAACCCAGCACTTAAGCCCTGCCTGGGCAACTTTGTGACTAGGTGAGACCCTGTCACATAAATAAAGGTTGTAGATATAACTCAGTGAGAAGCCCTTGGGCTCAATCCCCAGTACCACAAAAAATAAAAAGTCCCCAGGGACCACCTGATGCCATTGTATTCTCCACTCAGGTAGAATCAGTGGCACCCAGATCAAGAGCAGGGAGGATGCCAAGAACAGGTGAAGGGGGATTTGTCACTGAATGGACGTGGAATGATTCTTGGTTTTTGGATATACCTCTTCATTCTCTTCTACATATGGATGTAGGCAAAGCCCTGGAAAGAGTAGCCTCTAAATTGTTTGGCAAATTATCCTGGACAGACAATATACTCTAGAGTTGAGCCATGTATGTGCTGGACTAAGAGCTACAGAACAAATATATAATGGGCAAGATGATGGGGAGGGAGGAAGAAAGGACAAGGGAGAAGAAACAAGAGAGCAGCAGGGATCAGACAGGACAGCCTTCCACGTGCCTCCTCCTGGAGTCTCTGGATGGTACGGATCACATCTTCAAGGTCAGAGGTGTCCAAAATCCTACATGGAGCGGTGTTGCCCAGGAGCAGCTGAGCTGTACAGTGGGCTTTACCTATGACTTGGTAACACATTTTTACCTATGACTTGGTAACACATTTACCTATGACTTGGTAACACATTTTTATTCATGTGAGAACTCCTCCTCTCATTTGGAAAATGTGGGTGATGAATGACAACTTTTTGCTCTTATTCTTCACACCTCCAGAGGCTCTGCTTTTACTTGGGTGTTTGCTGGGTTAGGGTGAGTCTTGACAAGCATCATAGCAACTCCACAATGGCCAGTCCTTGTCCACGAAACACAGACAGCAGAGTGCCCCTTCTCCATTCCTGTGCCTCAGACATTCTCTGGAGAAAGCAAAGTCCTTTCTCCATTTTACTTGTAATACAAAGTCATTAAAGGTTCAGGGCTCAGGAAGACTGCTGGGTGTCTGGCAACATTGCAGAAGTGAACCTGACCATGGCCCAGGGCAAATCTCTCAGAGGAAGGTTCAGGCCTTTATGCCCTGGGCTGCCACACTACTTTTCCCGCTGACCTACCCTGCAAACAGGAAGCACACTGGAGCCAGCAACCAAGTGGGAAAGAGCCTCCTGCCTCCACTTCCCTCTAGGCTGGAACTCTGAGAGCAAAATCAAGATGCACCAAAGAACAGTTTGATAAAAGCAGAAGATTCTGATTAGGTAGTAAAACTATGGAGTCCAAGGATGGCAGGACTCAGAAACCATTTGGTCCAATCCTTATTTTAGAGATAAAGAAATGAACTCCTATAAGTGACATGCTAGGCAGAGCCTTAAGAACTCAGATGCCCTGCCATCCAGTTCAGTGTGGTTTTTTGGGCCAAATCTTTGGGGCAGTAGGCCTTTGAAATTATAATTCCTGAAACTCTTCTCCTGATGCAAAAGTCTGGCATAGAGGGTCACTAGTTCTGCTACAGAGCAACCTTCCTCCAAGTGGTCCAGGAAGAAGTGAGCTACTAAAACAAGTATTTATTTCTGGAGAGGAATATCTGGCTTCAAATGGATTGAAGAGCCTGGAGCAACCTCCCAAACCTCCCCCATAAAAATCATCTTAAAAATCTAGAATAAAAGCTAAAACTTACCACTTGAAAAACTACAACTATAGTCAACCTATATTAGACATTTCTGGGGGAATTTTCACCTAAATACAAGGTCACTGGAACTGGATTTAAAAATAGCATCTGTGTTTAACACCTGAGTCTTCGTACTGTTCCAAAATTCAAATTTAGTAGCCATCAGTCTAGTTGTGCTGCCTTTTGGATCAGCCAAAATGTCTATTCCCAATTAAGAACCTCAACTTGCAGAAGACAATTTGGCAAAAAAAAGTTGGGTGGGAATGAGAGAGCTTGGTACATCACTGGGAGATGCAATTTCCAGAGTGCTCTGAGTGACCTCAGGGTTGAGAGGAGCCCTGAACATGCCCTTTGATCAGCACATCAGCAACTCAAGATGGGTACAGAAGATGAATCCGTGTCCATTCATCAGGGCCAAAAGCCTATTTAGAGCAGGAGCTCAGTTAAGTATATTCCTTGGCGATTCGGTACAGCAGGTCTTTAGAGAGTGAGTGCATTGTCATCCAGAAACAGGATCATGATCAAAACACACCTTTCTATTGATCATATCAACCCTGAATGAGTCTTCTGTTATTTGTAAATAAGTAAACAGGACAGAAGAGACAGATGGAAAATACTGGAAAGCAGGAAAGGAATCATCATCTGAATATCAGGGAAAATTTATCTGAAAATATCTAAGAGATACTTAAAAAGAATATTTTCAAGACTCACTTGATGGCTGGGGATATGACTCAGGGGTAAAGTCTTGTGCAGAACACACAAGGCTCTGTGTTCAATCCATAGCACAGAAAAAAATCAGCTCCTATCAGTTGATATTGCAAAAAAGAGATGGCTTTGATGATGCATGAACAGAACATTTTGAAGAATAAAAACAGACAGAAATCTATAGTAACACAGCTCGTGAAAAAATAGTTACATCTTATTTGCAGGACAATGACAAATACAACAGCATCTTTGGAGGAAACTGAGAACAAAACTGACACTGTGACTGTGATGCTAGAATTTTATGCAGCTTATGTGGTCTTTCCTGTAAGAATGTACTTTCAGCTCCTTAATGTCTTGACAACTAAGTCTACATAACTCATCGTGAGAAAAAAAATACCCTGAAGATACACTCCAGCTTCCTAAAAATTTAATGAAACTTAAGAGCTCAAGAAAGCAATTTTGTCCTAAAAAAGGATGGTCTGAAATCCCTGAGCTCATCCCAAACATCCAGACGTTCTAAGGAGGCTCAATGCATTACCAAGGTTCATTCTTTGAGAAGGCTACACAAATGGATCTGGAGGAAGGGAGAAAGGCTGGCATTTCCTTTAACAGCAGGATCTCAGTGATGTTTAAAAACAAAAGATTGCATTACTAGTGTTTTTCATTTTTATGTGAATAACATAATGTGAGCAAAAGAAATGCCTTTGGAAGAGTACACCTCTTTCTGAGTTTAACATCAGATTCAGAAGTCCAGTTAAAGATGACTTCAGATACACCAGACATGAAAAACGAAAACTAATCCTGCCTGTAATAAAATTAGAAGCAAATGTTTCAAAGTGTTATTGTTTCAGATGAGGCCTACAAGCACCACTATGATTCAATATTATGTTGGAAGAGTAGCCAATACAATAAAATAAGAAAAAAAAGTGGGCATTTGGAAAATAATGAAGCTTATTGATAAAATAGTAAGTTCTCAAATAAGGTTCAAGCTCATTCTTTGACAGGCTCTGTCCTAACTGTATGAACTCATTTAATCTTTATGACCACCCTCTGAGGCTACTTATAATTAATGATACAAAGGTACAGAGGATTAAGCACATTGCTTAAGGTTACATAGTAAGTAATGAAGGTGGGATTCAAACAAGTGTAGTCTGACTTCTTGCATCTTATAGCTACTCTCCTGTTTCTCAGACAGAAGCAGAACCTTTGTAATCATACCTTAATCTGACTTTTTTTTTTTACCTAGAAAACTCAAGAATCTCCAAGACAAATGATTAGAACTAATAAGGAGATTCCGAAAGGTGACCTGTTACCAGAGAAACATATAAAATCAATATTGATTATATGTACATAAAAAGTCCAAGAGAATACACAGAAAAACTGTTAGAATTAATATGAGAATTTAGTAAAGTGCCCAGGTGCCTAATGATAGGCCAAAAAGAATTATATTTCTAAATAATACAACACACAAGATATAGGATACCATTTATATGTGGGAAGATCAAAGCCAAAAGGTGGAATAAATAATAGTTATGCAAATCTGTAACAGAAAAACCTTCAAAACTTGTTGAAGAAATTAGAGAATACCTGAACAAATGAACTGAGAAACTAAATATTATAGAACTTAATTATTTTCATATGGATCTATGGGTACAATACGATTTCTAATCAGAATCACAGCACATTTCTCCCCTTCCCTTCCCTTTGTCTTCCCTTCTTGGCTCTGGAGTTTAACAAGCTGATTCTGAGATTTATATAGGAATTCAAAGTATTCTTGGTGAAGAAGACCAAGAGATGAGGCCTTGTTATAACACTTATTAAGATCTTCAATAAGGCTGTAGTTGTGTTGTCCTGGGACAAGGATCCCCAACTCGAAGTAGATTCTTACTCATACGAGTGCTTGATTCAGTGACAAGACTGGCAAGGCAGAATGCAGTGAAGTGCGTTCTTTCCTACAATGGAGCAGGGTAACCGAAATTTGTAGTGTTACTTCAAGGCATAATTCTTGCCCTCTATCTCATGCCATAAACCAAAAGTTCTACATGAATTGCAGACTTTAGTGTGAATGTCAGAATGATAAAGCATTCAGAAAGAGAACATATGGTAATATATTCATAATCTTGGGAAAAACCTCTTAAGACCTACAAGATACTAACCCACAGGAAAAAATTTACATATTAGGGCCTATTAAAATTAGGAAGTCCTATTTATCAAAAGATAGTAGTGAAAGTAAAAGGGAGAGCCATATATATTGACACACTAAGAATGACAAATGACTTGAAGTCAGAGGACATAAAATCTATTGGGAATCATGAAAAACCCAGACATCCTAATAAGAAGACAGGGAAAAATGCTGAAACAGGCACATCACAGAAGCAGAAATATAAATTTCCAACAATTACATAAAAAGATGCTCAAAATTATTAGCAACCCAGGAATTTCAAGTTAAAACATGACACACCCATCAAAATGGCTATAAAAATGGCTGCATGAGAACACTCTTAGGTTGTAATGGGAGTGTAAATTGGCACAAAAGGTTGGGAAAAGGCTTGGCAGTGTATGCAGTGGTTAGAGATCTATGTGCCCTGTGACCCAAGAGATTTTGTTCCCCCATAGACACCCTTGTCACACGCTGTGTCCTATGTGCCCCTCTCCCTTGGCCTTCAACATGGTGGTACACACAAGCCCAATCTCCAACACCTGGAGTCCTCATCCTCCCACCTGCTGTCCCCTCCAGCAAGTGTCCCTAAGCAGTGAAAACCTGGAGCTGCAGGTGAATCCCCAGTACTCTTGTTCTTCAGCTAGGACAACTCTAAGGTAGGTTTTCTATGGAGTCCCATAGAGTTACTCAGTAGAATTAAGCTTCCTTTGCTCACAGTGGGAATGCACTTAACAAAGCAACTCTTCTTTGGCTCTGCTTTGCTTCTCCATTCTTCAACTTGTGTTTTCTGGAATCATCTTTCAAATACACTGTCTGTACTTAAGTCATCGTTTAAGGGTCTACTTCTAGTATACCCAAATGAAGAAAACCCCACAGAAACATATACTTCGATACGTTAGGATACATGTACAAGAATGTCCAGGGAAGGTCGGTTTGTAATAAAACTGGAAACAACCAAAGTGCTCATCATCTGAAGAATGGGTTAATTGTGGCATATTGGCTTAATAGAGTAATATATGGCTATGAAAATTAAGGAACTACTACTGCTTCTACATGCATAGAACAAGCTGGGCTCCAGAAACAGACTCAAGTGGACAATTAATACATAATGAAGAAAGTACTTCAAATGATAAGGAAAAAAGTGAATTCCTCAGAAAATAGTGTTAACTTAATGGCTATCCATTTGAGAAAAAAAAAGTTTGGTTGAGTGTGGTAGCATGTATCTGTAATTCCAGTACTCTAGGAGGCTGATGCAGGAAGACTGTAAGTTCAAGCATCCTGGGAAACTTAGCATTTTAGTGAGGTCTTATCTCAAAATAAAAAATAAAAAGGTCTGGTGAGGTACCTCAGTCCAAGGTCCTGGATTCAATCCCCAGTACTAAAAAAATTTTTTAAAATCTCAATGTCTTATCATTTACAGAAAGAAATTACAGACAGACGAAAGATGCAAATGTTTAAAATTACTTAATAGATAGATGGATAAAAAGTGATGTTTATACATAACAGAGTACTACTCTGCCATAAAGAAGGATAAACCTGAGTTATTCATGGAAAAATGGATGTACCTTGAGGCCATAATATTAAATTAAATAAATCAGATAAACAATCTTGAATATCACATGGTTTCTCTTATGTGAGAAATCCAAAATATAAACAAAGAGCAAAATAAAAGGTACATAATAGGAAGTAGGGAGATTAAGAGATGGGGAGAAAGGAAAAGGAGGGGAGGGAAAGTGGATGAAAAAAGAACAGGATCTCTTATGGTCATGTGCCACAGTGAATGTAATCATTATGCACTACAAAAGTATGCACAGCTATGTGACCCAATTATAGCACTCCAGTTCTGGGTGTCTACCTCAGGAAGCCTTTGTACAGTAGCCAGAGACGAATGCAGAAGGACATTCATTTGACATTGCTTAGCAAATAAGGCAAACAACCAAAGGGGCTGTCTTGGTCACTTCTTGGTTACTTTTCTCTTGTCCTTGGGGCAAAATATCCGACCTCCAAAATTAGGGAAATAAAGGTTTATTTAGCTCACAGTTTGTGGAGGTTTTATCTGCTGGGTCCAAGGCAAGGTGTTTCATGGCAGAGGGCAACAGTTCATGGCAACAGCACAAGCAACAAGAGCAAAAGAGGAGGAGCACAAAGAGAAGACTCTTTCTGTCCCTTATACTGTATGTAGACCACACCCACTTGGGTGTAGCACTCACACCCATAATTCCAACATTGGACCATGAGTCATTCACAAACTCTAGAAGCCCACCTCCCTGACTGCATGAGGCTTTCGGGGGACATCCAGACTCAAACCATAACAGGGGCGATGGTCTCATTGGCCACCAACACGAGAAGATTAAATCAATGAAAACATCCATACCAAGAGACACTGTGCAACAGATTCAGGTTGGGGGAACCTTGTTAAATGGAGAAGCTGGGCAGATGTATTCTTGAATTAAAGAAAGGGGCTTCAGAATAATGGGTGCTCTGTGAGGCCACTTAAACATACACAGTACAATTTACAGACAGACATATACATATAGACACATGTATGTAAAACGCCCACGTAAGTAGGTAAATAGGTCATGCCTGGCTCGGCAGACATCTTTGTAGCCCTGAGTAGCTACCACTGCAAGGTGATGAAGGAGACTGGGATTGAAGGAGGTGGGAAAAAGGGACTTTATCCTTATTGTGAATGTTTTGACTTACAAACGTTTTCATGTATTACTTAAGTAATTAAAAACAATTTTAATAAAAGAACAATGTTACTGTGATTACCTTTGAGTGGCAGAACTTTTTGTTTTCCAATTTTTCTACTTTCCAATTTTTTAATTTTTAGCTGAGAAAGGATTATAATAGAAATGAATTGTTTGAAATTGGTAAAATAAAATTAACCATTTTAACCATTTTTAAGTATGGAGCTGTACAGTGTTAAGTATATTCACTGTGTGAAAACTCCAGAACTTTTTTGTCATGCAAAACTGAAACTATGGCCAGATGCAGTGGCATACACCTGTAATCCCAGCACTCTGGAAGGCTGAGGCAGGAGGATTGCCACAAGTTTGAGGCCAGCCTGGGCTAAACAGTGAGTGCAAGATCAGTCTGAACTACATAGATCCTGTCTAAAAAATACAAAAGCAAACAAACAAAAAACTGAAACTCTGTACACACTGAACAACAATCGTCCATTCTCTCTCCTTGTCCTTGGCAACCACCATTCTATTTTCAGCCTCTAGGACGCCGACTACTGTAGATACCTCCATAAGCAAGTGTTTGTCATTTAGTGACTGGCTTATTCCACTTAGCATGCGGTCTGCAAGCCTCATCCATATTGTAGTATGTATCAGAATGCCCTTTGTCTTTCCAGAGAGAGTAATAGGGACTGAAAAAGGGACTAAGGGAAGAGGGAAGAACAAAAGGAGGCGAAAGGCTGGATGGACACAATCAGTGCACAAGATATGCCAATAGCGGAAAACCATCTCAAGTCATGAATTTGTACAGTTAATGTGTTCACAGTTACAATAAAAAAAATCTCCTCTTTAAAACTGAGTCATATTTCTGTGAATGTATATAGCCACGTTTTTGTCTATTCATTCATTTGTTGATGGACACAGGTTGCTTCTATTTCTTGGCTACTGTGAATAATGCTGCAATAAACAAGAGTGTGCAAATATCTCTTTGAGACCTTGCTTTCAATTCTCTCAGTATATGTACCTAGAAGCTGTATTTCTAGGTTAAATAATAATTTGATTTTTAGATGTTAGAACTGCCGTAGTGCTTCCATAGCAGCTACATCATTTTATATTCCTTTCAACAGTGCACAAGGTTCCAATTTCTCCACAATGCTTATTATTTCCTACTTTTTGATAGCAACTATCCTAAGGGGTCAATTAAACATTTAATTAAAAGGACTGACGTCAGAGGTCTGAGATGGAAATGGGCTTCTGGAGGGCAGCTCAGTGCCTGGCCACATGTCTGCTGAAACTGAAAAAAGTTCATCTTCCTTATTTGCTCTTGTCTACAAATTCTCAGGGCAGACTTTATGCCATCCTGTCCTTAGTCCAGGTTGAGGAGGATGTTAAAGTGATATTCACCTCCTAAAGCTCATTGCCTCTTCTCCGACTTCCTCTGACACTGCTCCCCATTGCTATCTGGAAGCTCCTCTTGAGGACTGATCCTCACTTTGGACTTCCTCCCCTGCCTGCACCCCAAGAGCAGGGATGAGGGTGTAGCTGTAACCAGATCCCATCAGAGCCATGAGATGTGCCTGTGGATCACAACTAATGGCATTAGGCAATTACTCAGGGAATAGAGCTGCAATTACCCCTTGGATGCTTTCTCCAGGATGACCACATGCAGAACACCAAGGGGGGAGAGTAATGAATCACCAAGTGAATTAACTGCAAGCCGCTCTAATTAGTGTTATAATTTTTCATGAAAACACTAATGAATATGAAATAATGTGGCCATGAAACCACTAGGATAATTAATGCTTGGGAGTAACTTGGGGTCAGGAAAGGATATTGGAAACTGTTTAAATAGACTGGCATATTGACAATCCAGGAGTCCATGGCTTCAAAACTTTATATTAACAAATAAGTTGCTACTTTAGGAAAATCAACAGCTGGGTTACTGTTTTTGTTGTTGTTGTTGTTATTTTGTTGTTGTTGTTTTCTTGTCTTGTTAAGGTTCCTGGGTTTAGGAATAAAGACAAAGGTAGGAACTAAAACAGTAGCCCTTCAGGAAGTCAGTTAAGAATCCAAGTGAATGGATCTGAGAAACACAATAAAGAAGCAGGGCCCAGACACACTGAAAGCAGAAAAGAGACTAAAGAGGAAACAATTCTCTTTGGCATGTGCAGCCACACAACCACCTGGATGTCTAAGAAAATAGCTTTCTGATAAGGTACCCACCCGGCAAACCCATGATCATTATGGAGACAGATGAGGTCAGTCTTGTTGACTCAGTTGTCGAATGCTTGCTCCACAAGTCCCACACTTGCAAAATGAACTTCCTTCCTCCCAGTGTGTCTGTAAAGGTTCAGTCAGAATCTACTCTGAGCACAGTAGGCTTCTGGGTTCTAAATGGTTCTTATGAGCTTAATGCACGTAACTCATAAGAGAGTCTTAAAGGGACACTAGGGAGTAGGAAGCAAATTTTCCTGCTGCATGTTTGAAGACTCTGCAAAGAAGCAGATCCAGTGACAAATGTAGAGGCTGGCTATCTTTCTAATCATAAATTTCACCACTGGAAGTGACACACGACTTATGCAGAACAGACGCGCACATGTGTAATAGGTGTCATCTTTAGTACCAAGGAAATCAGAGGTAAATGTGCCTCTGTGGTCTTCCCTTACGGTATTTCACTAAACAGGTACAACGATGAGATGATGCACCTTATCTTTATTCTACGGAGAAGGAAACTGAAACTTTCCCGTGCCTGAAGTCACGGAGTCAGTACATGGGGGCTGCAGCACAAGCGAGTTTGTCTGAGTTCAACGCTCATACTCTCAATGCCAATGCCAAACAATACTCTTAATGCATAAAAACTATGGGCAAGATGATGACTCAGGCTAAGTGGCCTCCTGATACACAGAAAAGCTACAAAGGAGAATAAATTAATCAATTAATAATAACCGCAGTTAAATTAGCAAGAATCTATCACTTTGTAGTTATTCTAAGCATCTATATATATTCACTCATTTAAGGCTCATAATGACTTTATGATATGCCTACCATTATTTGAGGCACAAAGATAAATCTTGACATTGAGAATCCTTGAATATTCTAATAAATTCTGAAATGTACAAAGGCTAATTAACAGTGCAAAAAACCCCAGTTATTTGCAACTTTTTAAAAAAAATATTAAGCAGTACTTAAGGAATACCAATTCTCCCATTACATATCTATTACCGTAAAGTCTCATGTCATAGAATTAATGAAATGGCTTTCTCAACGAACACCAGGAGGAAAAAAGAGGGTCTGTTTTTCTGTCTTCAGTAGCATGGTAGGTGGAGCAGAGAGATTTGGCTTTGCTCCTGTGTTTTACTTCCAAAGATGCAAAACACTGGACTCACAAGTCTCTTTCACTGGGAATAAACCTTCTGACAATTTATCCTATTTGCTTTTTTTTTTTTTTTTTGCGGCACCAGGGATTGAACTCACAACCTCGCGCCTGCCTGACAGGCGCTTAAGCTCCTATTTGCTTTTAATCCATACTGGAGTTCTATCCCCTTGCCTACGCAAATAAGACTTCTGCACAGCTTAAAGGAAGCTACCTGCCCTGGGATGGACTGTGAACTAGTGAATAGAAGTTCCAGGACTCCAGCTAACTAATGAAAGATTTAAAAATTTTACTCACAATGCTCAGCATCTGAAAAAAATCAGCCAGTCAAATTGCAGGCCCAAAACCGCAAGAATTTTGTGGAATTACAGAGTAAACAAGCTTAATAACTGTGGACAGTCTGGTACGAATAACAGGCGACTACATCTGCCTACTAAGGGTGACATTTCTTCACATCCATGGGAAGTGTAAGCTCTGGATATTGATTCATAGGATGCTATTTCATATGCATGCAGAACAAATTCAGCTAAACAAAGTTATCTACCCAATGGAACTCAAAAATATTTCTCAATTTAATTTTAAACAGGCCTTGAAGTGAAGGAAATTTAATTATGTAAGTAATATAGAACACAATGAAATGTCCATCAAAATTGCTTCCAAAGGTTTAAAATGTTTTCCTTTTCAGACAATGTAGTTAGAGCAGCTGAGATATCTATGTTAGTACCATGTCTTGGAAAGCAGGGCTTGGAAATCAATGTGATCACCTCTTTGAATTAAGTATGCACAAATGAGAGCAGCTGAGATCCATATAAATCAGCTCAAGTAGCCCTCTGTGTACCAGACCATTAGGAGACAGGCAGAGAAGGAGGAAGATGCAAATAAACACATTATCTGGGGCATACTCACTAATGGAAGGCAGCCCTTAACACCCGCCTTGAGAATCAAGACAGAACTGTCAAGTGTTTTTAAACACTGCTTATGATTTAAAAAAAAGAAAAAAAAAGCATGCTCTAGATATACTGCCTGAGATATAAAAATAAAACAAAAACTTAGACACTGTTAGAATTACAAATGAGTACATCTTTTGATCTTTATAATATTGCTTCCAAAATGACACTGCATTCATTGATAAAACCCTGCAAAATGTCCTTGTTGTTTGGATTTTGTCAACACAGAATGACTTAAGATCTGAATTGGATGTCTTAACTTCTGTAAGTATCTGACTTGGACTTTTTCCTCACATGTTAGCTGAATATTGGAATGGAAAAAAATTTAAAAGCTTAAAAATAAAAGCTCATTTTATTGCCTCTGTGTGTGCGTGTATGTTGCTGGGTACTGAACCCAGTGTACTCCAGGTATGGTAGGTAAGTACGCCTCTAGCCCTGAAAACTTATTTTAAAATACACGTTGGCTATATGCAACTCCCTGGTAGGGCTGGAAGGGACATTCCTCCACTGTAGAGTTGTTTGACCCTTGGGGTCATTTAACCTTGTGCATTTACTGAGTGCTAACTGTGTGTTAGCACTATAGTAGGGTTAAGGAGAGATGAAGAAGAACAAAGCTTAGGGCCCGATTGTTATGATGGCATAGAGAAGGTCAGGCATGTCACGAATCATCATAAAGAGACATAGCTTCTGTCCAAATGGGCAAGGGCTTGTTACTCAGCAATGTGAAATACTTCCACATTTATCTTCTCTTTCTTGCCAAAATTAGTCCTACCTATGAGGCATCTCTTGATTGTCTGCATATCATCAAGGGAATTAGAGAACAAGTGAGCCAAAATATATGACAAGAATCAGAGTTAAAATTAAAGCTCCAATTCTTCTCCCTTTTCTGTATCTTTCTCTTGCCACGTAAACCTGAGTGTCCTCCTAGTCTGTCTCTGGGCTCAGTAATGTGACTTGGTTTCACTAATGGGCAGTACAAACTAAGATATTGCTTGAACTCTTTACCTCTTCCTGTGCTATAAGAAGGAAACGCCTAGGATGAGCTGGTGTCACAGAAGAGGAGGGAATATGTGGAGCAAAATTCCCTCAGACACATGACCCAGCCAGCTGCACCACAGATGCATGGGCAGATCCGACTGGAACTGAAATAGCTCACCAAAATCCTGCAGATATAGGAGAAATAATGTCCTGAGTTTTGGGGTGATGTTTACTCAACGTTATTGTTGCAAAAAGATAACTCCCACATAGCACAGAAGAGGTGTTCGAGAAAATACGTGCTTCATATTCTTTCTCTTTCCTAACCTGATACCCAAAGCTATCTTGTCCCCTGGGTCACCACTCTAGGCAAGGGATTCTGTGGGGAAATCTGGAAGACAGTTCACATCAGCCTACTACACTTACAATTGCTTTATACAGATCATCTTTAACAGTTACAAGAACTTTCCAAGGTGGACATTCCATTTTATAAGAGAAGAAACTGAGACTCGACATTAAGGTAGTCACTGGCAGAGTTAGAATTAATACCTGAGCCTGTCTATTTCCAATGACAATGATCATTCTTTCGGCCAAGCACCTTGTTCTTGTAAT
Source organism: Dasyprocta punctata (assembly GCA_004363535.1). Classification (NCBI taxonomy): domain Eukaryota; kingdom Metazoa; phylum Chordata; class Mammalia; order Rodentia; family Dasyproctidae; genus Dasyprocta; species Dasyprocta punctata. The sequence goes on along the minus strand of RJWM01012319.1, from coordinate 2,725 downwards.
GCCTCAGCAAAATCAGCAGAGAGAGAGAGGTGGGGGCAGGAAAGGGGAGGGGTGGAAGGGAAGAGAAGGGAAGGGAAGGGAAGGGAAGGGAAGGGAAGGGAAGGGAAGGGAAGGGAAAGGAAGGGGAGAAGTGGAGAAATGAGTGCTGGCTTCAATTCCTTCTCGTAAGTCCAGGAGAGAGGTACAGACACTGTTCTCAGGACCTACTTAGCCTTCCTGTCTTAGCTTGGGACTCTTCTCCTTCCTAAGAAAGAAATATTCATATCCAGGGATTTCCAGAGCTTGAATGAGGTAGAATACTTCAGTTCCTCAGTTAGTGGGGCTTGTGGTAGAAAGACTCAATTTCCAGAATCTGCCTATGGAAACTGCTCAGGGAGGGGTAGGCCTGGCATCTCCTGGTCCTTTCACTTTGTTCAGCAGCATGGCCTAGGATGCAACTGAAGCAGTGGGAAGAAGAGGAAAAAGACAGTGCATGGCCTTTGCTGCCAGCCTACCTTGGGTATGGGGCCAGGCCAGGAAGGAGGAGGGCCTCTGAAGCTGCCTGCTGTAGGTGCCTAACACCCTCCACAGAGGCCTCAGAACTGTTTCTTCTGCCTAATTCTGCCTGTCTTTGCCTCATATCAAAGGAAATTTAATTTGGATATCTATGTAAGGCACACAAATGACAGTCATTTAAGTCATTGCTTACTAAGCATACCTAATGATCAGGCAGCACAGCGATGCACTTGATAAAAGGAATCAAGAAACAAAAAGCCTGGAACATTTTAATTTTAACACTGTATTCTATTCATATATGCTTACTCTTAATAGTTTGTTATTTATATACTATGAATGTCAAAGCCTAACTGTAAAAAAAGATAAAATATCAAAAGGCAATATATTATTTCCATGTAAGATGTATGGCAAATAAATTATCTTAGTTTCAGTTTCTCACTAAAATTAAGATAACAATAAAATCTACTCTTAATCCCACATGGATACTATAAATATAAATTAGGATTTACCTGCTCAAATTTTAAAATTCAGTAAATTTTTCTTTTTTTTTTTTCTTTTAATGATAGTAAAATCCAACAAAACATAACAGAACAAAGTCAATCAAAACAAAGCAGTAGAACTGGTATAGAACTTCAAAGAAAGATACTAGGAAAACAATAGCTACTATAGTATATCTTATTTTCAGAATAGTTGACCATTCCATCAGGTATAGTAAAATCAAACCAAAAGCAAAACAGAATAAAACCAATAAAAACAGAATATGAAATAAAGAAAAAAAATTAATCAGAATAAAGCAAAACAATGAGAACAATATTGGGCCTCAAAGACAAGACAGAAGAGAATTCCCCATATTTGCTACATTGCATATTGTCATCTTCCCAAGAGATGCTCAGACTGCCGGCTCCAGGCCTGCAAAATAAACCAAACAATATAAGCATTTAGTTGCTTTATGTACCGTAGTTGCTATCAACTTAGCTGGTCCTGGGAACAAAACTCCTGGAGTCTGTGCTGGTCGCGCGCACTCACCCTGAAGGCAGGCTAGTTGTCTTCTGGTTGGAACCTCCCTGACCCAACGTGGCGGGTTCTTGGGAGGCACATCTCTTTCTCCTCAGTAATTTTTTCTACTCTTAACTATTTAATTCAGTGTTGTGTAGGCAGAACTATATTCATCCCTAAAACACTTTTGGACTACTGAACCTTAAAGATCTTAAGTAATTTTATACTTTTGTTTGCTAAATGATAAAGAAATGAAAAAGGAAGTGTCTGAACTTATAAATACAAAATGAGACCACGGGACTTTTTTCTTTTCACATAAATTGAATTACAATATAAGAATTTATAGTATATCAAATAAGGGACAGTTAAATACAAATTTAGTTTACTGATAATTAGAATGATGTATAAGAAGAAACCAGCCTCTCTGATTTACTGATCTGATTGCTGGCTCAACTGCAGTGAGGTAGGGGGCATTTTTGGCTTTGTGTGGAGGCAGAACAAAACCTTGCTATGAACTGATCCATCATAAGCACTGTTTTCCTTTTTTTTTTTTTTTTTTTTTTTTGGTGGCACCGGGGATCTAACTCACAGCCTCATGCCTGCCAGACAGGTGCTTAAGCCACTGAGCCAAACTCCCAGCTCTACTGTTTTCCATATTAAGCTTATATCTAATTTCAGGTGATCATAGGAATCCATTTTTGCTTATGTAAGCCAATAGTTCTGCCAGGGACCAAATCATTTCTGGAAAAGAATACCTATTTTAAAAGAGAGGCTAGAAAACAATGACAGATAAAAGTAAACATACACAATCTATTACTCCCAGACTGACTGAACTGAGGAGATTCTACAGTCAGGAGTAAACTCACTTGAAGAAAAGGCCTATGATGGGTAAGACCATGGGCCAGCCCCTGTGGGAAGGAAAAGCCATGCTGCTATGTTTTCTCTAGAACCTCTGTCTCTAAAAAAGGGGGACACAGAAAAGACCTAGAAAGAATTATAGGGAGAGAGACAAGTACCCAAAACCTACTTATTTATCCCAAAGTGCCAACACTGCAATTCAACCTGAATACGAAGGTTTTAGCTTAGAAAAAATTACTCATACATTAATGTCTTTAGTCTTAAAAGAAAAATAAACAACACACATACCATAGGGTTGCTACCATTGTTACATAGTTTAGAACAGATGACTACAACTGGAGCTCAGGGGCGGGACAGAAAAGAACGAGCTATGTGG
>RJWM01012318.1:0-56926 GCA_004363535.1 Dasyprocta punctata | reverse complement strand
GAAAGGCAACACGGCATGAAATCTGTTGTGCCTGGGTGCAGGCAGGCAGACAGCAATAAGGTCACCTGCCCCAAACAAAGAGAAATGTGTCCCTTTTATAGGGATGGAGAGAAGTCAGGGGTCATTAGGTGGGAAGATTCCAACAAACATCTGTGGTCGAAATTGTCTGGCAGTCTTGCACTTCAGTGGGCAGAATCCTTGAAGTGTGTGGTATAAATTTTCAGGTGTCTCCAGACGACTCCAGATGTCCCAGGACCTGCAAAATTCTTTGTTCTAGCTTATCTCCTTCACAACACCCTGTGCTTGCCTGTGATAACTTAGGTACTGAGCTGAGTTCCCCGCAGAAAGCAGTGGCTCTGCTAGCTGGCAGGTTGGGGCCTGAGAGAGTTAAGTCCAGTTTAGACCTTACAGCGCCCATGCCATTCTTACTAGCTGAATTATTTACTCCTTACCTCTCTTCTTTTCTGCCTCTTTAAAGGTGCTAAATATAGGTTTACTTTCTTCATCAAACTCTCCTAATCTACTCCCTCCCAATCCATTCTAGTCAAGACATTCCCTTTGTATGAAATAAAATAGGGCATAAATATATAATCCATAATGGTGTCTCTGTGGGTTTCTTTAGCATTTATCTCTATCACTCATCTTTCACCCTATACAGGGATATTATCTTTACAACTCTTATGCTTTTTCACCTCTGTTACGAATTTCTTTAGTAATTCATTCATCTATTTTACCTCTTTGTTTCTCCTACCTTATCCATCCAAAAGCCTTACACAGGGTGATTTGAGTGTGTGTGGTACTGCAGACTGTTAACCAGGTGTTTTACCACCCAGCCACCATTCCTGGTCCAGATCAATAACTTTCAAAACTAATTCACTTTTATAACTGAAATGTAAAACATCCTTGTTAAAAAGCATTTCTCAAACGAGATGGTCCCTTAGATAGCATGTGTATTCTTATTCCATATAATTGTTCATACCTAAATCATAAAAAATCAGATGCTCAGTGAATTTATATCTCTACCTTGTTGTGTGTGTGTGTGTGTATGTGTGTGTGTGTGTGTGTTTTAACGTTTGATATTACTGGTAGATTCAACTGGTAGGTTGAAAAATGGCTGAAAGGGATTAATCAATCTGGAAGAACTGATCTAAATTTACAAAATAACTCTAACAGGCATTGGTATTTTGCCCTCCATTTATTACATTTCTATAAATGGTTTGGTTTTAGTTTCTTTAAAAAATAAGATAAACGAGGAACCTCACAAAAATTTCAATAAGTGTGTTCATGATTAGAAACAATCTTTCCTTTAGAATAGTTGATCCAGTAGACCCCCATTTCCCATGGTTTCAAGTCCCCTCAATCAACCATGGTCTGTAACGTGAAGAGGAAAACGAACAGTTACAAGCTTTAAATTGAGCACTGTTCTGAACAGCGTGATGAAATCTTACTCTGTCGCACTCAATCCCAGGAAGGTCTTGACTCATCCTTTCATCCAACACATCCATACTGAACACAAAACACATTAGTTGTTCAGTAACCATCTTGGTTATCAGCTGACTATCATGGCATCACAGTACTTGTGTTTAAATAACCCTTTTTTACTTAATGATGGACCGTAAGTATAAGCATTGTGATGCAGAGAGAGCACCATGCCCTAAAACATGGAAGGGCAGATTAACACTGGAATTATGTGGCAATGGTGTAGGACATATGGGAAAAATACATAGTATGCGAAGGGCTCAATACTATCTGAGATTCAGGCATATACCAGGAGTCTTGAAATGAATTCCCTTGGACAAGGGGAAGGGAGGGGCTGTCTATTTCTAATTAACATCTTTTTTCTCCAGGAGTTATTGCCATAGGCTTTCTACTTATAATTTAGCTTTCTAGTTAAAAATCACAAAGTTCTCACTTGGCCTATGTTATATTTACATGAAAACAGCACAATATTAACTTATGCATGAATCAAAATAAAATTCCCTACTATATCTCCTGCAATTAACTGTTGCTGTTTACTTAAAAAAAAAAGTTATTGGTTTTCCTGTACAAGTTAAATGACTAAAACTGAGTCTGTCAGTTAGAATTAGAGTCCCAATGTTCTGTGAAGTCTTAGCATACAGATGATTATCTACACATATGACACTGACTAAGATGTTCTACACATTGAATAAAATAGGAAAAGAAGTGTACCAGGCAAGGTCAGTTAGTCCCTAAGAAACTAATTCTGTGCAAACTCAACAAGATCTTCTTGGCCTCCAGGGAGACAAAGTACATTAAGAAAGCACCATAGAATATGAGCATGAGAAAAAGCTGGAGAAACTGTTAAAGTGTACTGGTATTGGAATTAGGATACATGATACTTTCACAAATTTCTGTAAAACAGCAACTGTAACCTGTAAAAGAGATATTTTCTCCATCTATAAAAGGATGTAAGACAACATTTTACCAAGGTATTGTCTATTTAAAAACCTAAATACTTCATGGTATTTTGTGACAAAATGCAGTAAGAAACATTAATCTTGGACATTGTGGTGGTTAAGTTTAATTGTGTCAACTTGAATAGTTTGGGAGCTGCCCAGGGATGATGGAGCACATTTCTGGGTGTGTCTGGGTAGGTCATGGAGGTATGACTTTGGGTACTCTACATGGTCCCTGGCTTTTGCAAATGCATGGTCCCTTTCTCTCTGGTACTATTCCCTTTCCCTGTTTCCTAGCCACCACAGACTAACCAGCCTTGTCACTCCCTACCCTTCCAACCATGGACTGAATCCTCAAACTATGAGCAAAAATAAACCCTTCCTCCATTAAGTTATGAGTACTGGATACTTGGTCCCAGCAACAAAATGCTAACTAATAGAGACATGATAAAGAAGTTTCTAAAAGTAAAACTAAAGGCAAAGTCAAATTTCAAATAAATCTGTGAATTTGTAAGGCTTAAAAAATAATCTCTTTTGAAGTAGATGAAGATTTGTCTCACAGTATCTTTACTATAGTCTAAATATATCTCACATATATGTTGAAGTTCAAGAAAAGTGGACCTAAATATAGAATAATGATTACTAGAAGTTGAGAAGGGATTCAGGAAAGTGGATAAACGGAGGCAAGATGTGATTGGTATACACTGTATACATGCATTGAAATATCGCACTGAACCTACTAATATATGTAATATACATTAATCAGAGATACTAAAAAAACTTGCTAAGAATTGGATCCTCTAAAGTATCATATTCACATTAAATAATAAAAGTATGAGTATTAGCATGCTAAAATATTTTTTAACTGTAAGTAGTAAGAAATCAACTTGATAGAGACTATCGATTTCTAAGTGAAATGGAGCTGAACTGGATAGGTCATCATACTAAAAGCATAATACTTGTTTCACTTGTGCTATGTGTATCAACGTGCATTCAAATACAGACCATGTTCCCAAAACTTAGTACAGATCCTGGCCAAAACACTTTGAAAAACACTGGTTTAACACCTTCCCAAAAACTGGGATTTTTTTCCTAGAATTATCTGACTAAAAAATGGGTAGCAAATTCAAAATAATTTGGTGTGAGTTGGGCAAGGTGACACACTTGAGAGGATGCAGCAAGAGGACTGCCACGAGTTCAAGGCCAGCCTTGGTTACATAATGAGTTCAAGGCCAGTCTGAACTACATAGCGAGATCCTGTCTCAAATAAAAACAAAATAAAATTTTGATGATCATTAGTTCTCTACAGTCACCATGAAAAACTGTTATCTGTTATATTAGAACACAATGATAATTATCATTGGACTTTGTTTTGTGGTAAGCCTACTTTTAAATAGCTTTTTTTTTTTTGCATTTTTAAAAAATTAGAGGCATGAGGGCATGCAGACACACCAACAAATCTACTACGTATTTTTTCTAATGATAAAATGTACTACATAATGAAGAGTAATATAATAATAGTATTTATAATATGAAATTAAAATATCACTGGATCTAACAAATTTTACATCTCATAGTGAAAAGGAGGGAAGGAGCTTTAGAATCAACTGTTACTGACTCCTCCAGGATCTTGAACCAACATGTTAAAACCCCAATTTCCAGGAAGGATGCCTTGTCAATAAATCCAGTCTCTAATTCACAATAAGATTTGCCTAAGACAAATACAGGTAAACCTGGAGGAAAAAAACAGGAAGACTAGAAACTGTACGCAGCCCTTGGAAAGGGTACATTTCAGAATCAGGCACAGAACAAGTGTCTCTTCACTTTTCATCTAAAAATATGGACACTTCATGATAAGCAACACCATTGGAAAGAGTCTCCCAGCATTCTCGAAAGCCAGCAAAGGTTTTGGAGTATCAGTGGCAGTAGGGAAAAGGACATCACTCCAATGATAAAAAGGACACAGCTAGAGAATCTGGTTAGGGAAGCAGCCCACCCACTAGTACTAACTGAATCTTCACACAGCTTCCAACTTCAGGTCAAAGACAGCTCTCTACTGATGTCCAGGGCACAGAAGAGATCTATCTAGATTTTCAAAAGATATATCAAGAGCTGAGCCCACTGGGTAGGATAGAACAAGTGTTAGAATACATTAAACTTTCCAAGTGAGGCTGCTTTCTAAAGAGAAATGGAGGAATCCGTCCTGTGCCCATCCAGATCCAGAAATCTAATATTTAGGGAGCTTTTGTAAAAAATTATAACCTATTCTCCCCTGCATTGCTTCTGTATGAAAGTTATTTTTCTGGACATTATTCAGGGCTGAAACTGGGGGTCCCAGACCTAGAGATCATCCATCCCCCAACCTGTTAAGAGAAACACAGTAATGGGGAAAATGTTCCTTTGGAGGATTTGAGTCTACAAAGGAAGAAAGTGCTATGAAATAACTCATTGGGATACTACACTGCTTTTATTTTTATTGTTGCAACAAAAGGAGAGCTATTTGTGGCTTGCATAGTTTTCTCCCCTTGATCTGAAGGCCCGTCCAGTCCTCTTTGTCTCAGATGAGACTGCCTGGCCAAAGCAGAAGATTACTGAAGAGAACATCTCTTCTTGACTTTTGTTTTAGAAAGCCTAAGCTCAATGAGGGATTCTCTGTTAAGAAAAGGAGGAGAGATACAGTAGTGCTTCGGTTCATGAACTTAGTTCTTTCCACGATTCTGGTCACAGAATTCATTCCACAGTTTAGGCTGCAACCTAATTGCAAGCATATGCATAGTATTCTGGTTGCAATCAAATTGCTCCCCTTGCAACCAGAATCATGGAATGAATTCTGTGACCAGAATCATGAAAAGAAAAAAGTTGGTGAATCAAGATACCACTGTACTGCTTTCAAAGGGAAGAGATTGCTAAAGGGTCCTTTCACTGTGGAGAAACAAAAAAAGAAGAATGGAAAACTCCTCCATGATTAAGACAAAGTCTGAAGTTCCAAAAAAAAATAGAACAGGAGCCTAACCCAACCCCTCACAATTACCCAGAATATGAAGAAGGATGCCCTGCTCACATGTACCCAGCAACCTTAGCTCTAGGGATCCTGACCTCAACAGAGATTTTCATATTTAAATAATAATTTAGGTATCTGCCTCCAAGGGACCATTTGAGCTTGCACAATCAGCGTATTGCCAGTATAGACTGAACACTCAGATAAGCCTTCTTTAAGGTCCCACTACTGAAAAGAATCCCTAATACCTTTTGTAACATGATTTGGTGACCAGTGGGAGGAATGCTGGTCCTAATCTAATAACGCATACTAATTGTACATGAAGGTGTATTGGAATATGTCTTAATTTTTACTTCCAAGATAAAGAAATGTGATATTTCTTCATGCTTCATCACCTCCAGTTGAATATTCTTTGAAATGGTATAGATAATGGGGGGATATTAAAACAAATCAAAATATAACATATATTTGTATCTGCATCTGAATTACAATTTTATTAAATTCAACATTGTGAACTAAAAGTTTGAGCCACTTTGTGATGGACTATGCATTTAAGATAAAAGTAAATTTCACAATATGCAAGAGAGTTCCAGTGACGGTCACAAAACCAATGCAGTGAGCTCACAAGCTTCACCACTCCGCATCGCCGATGGCTTTCGCAAACACATAGTCTCTCCCTCCAAAACACATAACACCATCTTTCAAATAGAATTTCCACTTGTTCTTGTTTCGATGAATCTGGAAGGAAAAAAAAATCTAAATTAATAAGTTGAAAGGTCATTTACATTCCTTTCAAACAATGATATACTGATTTATATGTACACAGACACACACATATATATATAGAAACTCAAATATTTATTGAATGAATGAAAAAACTATCTTGAGGTGGTCTTACTTTTAAGAAGTCATTTAGGATCACTATAATCGCTGTTTGCAATTGAATTGCTCCTTGCAAATACCAAAATTTGTGGCTATTCAAATACCTTATATAAAACGGCAATATGTATTTACATATAACCTGTGTATATCCTCTTATATATTTTAAAACAACACTAGATTATTTACAATACCTAACACAATATAAATGCTTTTAAGTAGCAGTTGTATTGTATTGTTTAGGGAATAATAACAAAGAAAAAGTTCACCACACATTCAATACAGATTTAATATTTTCAGTACTTTCAATTCACAGGTGGTTGATTCCATAGAAGAAAAAACTGTAGATATGGAATGTCAACACTATGCTTCCTTATACTATATATTTAAATATATATTTTGCATATACACATGGAGCAGAAAAAAATATCTGCCTTTGAAGAGTTTACATTTTATTAGACAGCAGGACAAAAATCTAATGAGAAAATTGTGTAGAATACTAAAAAGTTATAAGTGCTAAACAAAAAATGGCAGAAAATGGAAGATCACAAATACAGAGGTGGGATTGTAATTTTTAAAAGGACAGTCAGAATAGGCTTGCCTTTTGAGGTGATATTAAGGACTTGAAGAAGGGAAGGGAAGCTAAGGGGGTACTGAATTGACTCAAGAGCATCTCAGGCAAAGGAAACAGCAGTGAAAAGTCCTAAGAAGAGACATCCCTGGATTGTTAGGAGCACCAGAAAGTCCAAAATGTCTACGAAGGAATAAACAAGGAGGATGTAGCTAATATCTGAAATTAAAAAAAAAAACTCTGTTTCATTGTGAAGAAGAAAATCACAATAAAGTACTGAGCAAGGTCAGAAGACACATCTTATAATCTATCTGATTCTGCCGGCTGCTCCTCAGAGTCAATACAACAGCTTATACAGAAACAAAATTTTTAAAAAAAGAAAGAAAGAAATCCTACTACTCCAAAACGTAAGAAACCATAAAATCTTCACTTCTTCTGGGTAAAATGCAAGTGACTACTTAAAAGCCTTAGAATATATGATCTGAGATCAAGCATAACGGTTATTTTTTAAAAATTTTTTTACTAGTACATGTTTGTGGTACAGTGATTACAGTTATCATGGAGAGCTGGTACATGCACATAATACATTTTAATACTTTTTTCATCCCATCCCTTCCTGCTCCTTCCCAATCTTGATCTTTGCCCTACTTGCAAAAGTTCTATTTACATTTTTTCTTCAATTCTTTTTTCCCATTTTCTTTCTTTCCTCTCCCTCCATCTCTTCTTTTCCTTCTTACTTGAAAAAGACCTCTATATTTCCTACTACCTGTCTTTTAATTTTCCCTTTATATATTAGGCTTTTCCTATAAGGGAAACCTTGTGATATTCAAGCTTGTGTGCCTGATTTATTTCACTTAATATTGTGTTCTCAAGGTACAGACATTTACCTACAAATGCCTCGTTTGTATAAACACCACACCACACTGTCTTTATCCAGTCATCTGCTGATGAGTATTACAAAGATTTAGCTATTATATATTGTGCTGATATAAATATGGGTATGCATGTATCACTGTAATAGTATGATCTTAACTCTTTTGGGAAAATACCTAGAAGGGGAATAGCCAGGTTCCATGGAATTTCTTTTAGTTTTCTGTAGAATCTCCATACTAATTTCATAATGGTTGTACAATTTAGAATCCTATCAATACTGTAGGAAGGATCCTTTTTCACCCACAGCATAATCAGCATTTGTCATTATGTTATTTCTTGATGACTGCCTTTTTTTTTTTTTTTTTTTAAGGAAAATGGATTCTCAATGTTGTTTTTAAACTGCATTTCTCTAGTGGCCAGTGGCGATGAACACTGTCATTTATTTATTGGCCATTTGTACTTCTTTTTCTGAGAAATGTCTATTCATTTTAGTAGCCTATTTTTTAGTTGGGTTTTTTATTTGGGGGAGCTTAATTTTTTTGAGTTCTTCATATATTCTAGATTTAGTCCTCTGATCAAGGAATAAGTGGCAAAAATATTTGCCCATTCTGTAGATTGTCTCTTCTTCCTGTTGGTTGTTTCCTTTGCTGTGCAGGAACTTTTTAATTTGATCTCATCCCAATTGCTAATTCTCTGTATTACATCTTGTGCCACTGGGGTTCTACTCAGAAAGCCCTTTGCTACACCACCATCTTCAAGAGGTCTACCTATTTTTTATCTTCCAGCAGATTAAGTGTTCCTGTTTTAACATTTAAATTCTTGATCCATTTTGATTTTAGTTTAGTACACAGTGAGGTATATGGATCTAGACTCAATCATCTGCATGTGGATATCCAATTTACCCAGCATTATTTATCAAAAAGCCTATCTTTCCTCAAGTATATGGTCTGGCCTCTTGGTTTTTTGTTTGTTTGTTTGTTTGTTTTTTGGTATTGCAGATTGAACTCACAACCTTGTGCCTGGCAGGCAGGCACTTACGCTACTGAGCTAAATCCCCGGCCCTGGTCTGGCCTCTGACAAAGATCAAATACCTGAATATTTCTGGGGTTGTTTCTGTTTCCTCTATTCTGTTCCATTGATCCAAGTTTCTGTTTTTGTGTTAGTACCACACTTTTTTTTTATCACCGTAGATTTACAGCATAACTTCAAATCTGGGATTGTGATGGTTCTTGCTTTGCTTTTGCTACCCAGAATTGCTTTTGCCAATTCTGAGTCTCTTCTGGCTCCCTATGAATTTTACAATTGTTTTCTCTAGATCTGCAAAGAGTGCTGTTGGCATTTTGATTGAGATTGTGTTAAATCTATATATCATCTTTAGAAGTGTGAAACCATCTTGACTACATTGGTTCTGCCTATCCAGGAAGTTGAGATATTTTTACATTTTCTGATGTCTTTGATTTTCTTTTTCAGAATGTGTCATGGTTTGTGTCTGAATGTCCCCCCAAAGCATCATGTGGTCATGGGGGTGGGTATTTTGGAGGCAGCTGTTCTAGAGTTTGTGACTGGTTCATTGTCTAGTGCTAGGATTGGAGGTATGAGCGCTGCACTTGTCCTGGGGTGAGTAGCCCACATGCACTACAAGGGAGAGAAAGAGGCTTGCTTCTTTTTGCCTTTCACCCCTTTTGCTCTTGTTGCTTTTGGTAACTTCCTCCAGCATAAACTGTTGCCCTTCTGCCACACCACCCTGCCTTGGAGTCAACTGATTAGGGACTGAAACCTCTACAAACTGTGAGCTAAATAAACCTTTCCTCCTCTAACTGTGGGTATTTTGTCCCAGAAATGAGAGAAAAGTAACTAAGAGAAAGTGATGTAATTTTTGTTAGAGATTTTTCACTTTCTTGATTAGATTAATTCCTAAACATTTAATTTTTCTTGAAGCTATTGTGGATGGTATTGTTTTCCTAATTTCTTTCTCAGTGAGTTCATTATCAGTATACAGGAACACTATTGATTTTTGTGTGCTGATTTTGTATCCTTCTAGATTGCTAAATTTGATTATTAATTCTAGGAATCTTTTGATAGAATTTTTTGGGTTTTCTATGTAGAGGATCATGTTATTTGCAAAAAAATGATACTCTGACTTCTTTTCCTGTATCTCTCATTTCTTTCTCTTGCCTGATTACTCTAGATTATGTTGAGCAGCAGTGGTAATAGTGGATAGCCTTGTCTTCTTGATTTTAAAAGGGAAAGCCTTTAGTTTTTCCCCATTTAGAATGATGTTGGCAGTAGGTTACAAATGGCTTTTATCAGATTGTATCTATTTTCTTCAGAGTTTTTACTATGAATAGTTGTGGGATTTTGTGAAAGGCTTTTTCTGCATCTATTGAAGATGATCATATAATTTTTACCCTTGTTTCTTTGTATGTGATGTATTACAAATATTGATTTGCATATACTGAACCATCCTTGCAGCCCTCGAATGAAGCCTGCTCGTTTATGGTATATGACCTTTTTGATGATTTGTTGCATTCTGCTTGCTGCTATCTTGTTGAGAATTTCTGCATCTATGTTCATTAGAGAGATTGGCATATAGTTTTCTTTTTTGTCTAATTTATTCTCTCTTATCTGGTTTTGGAATCAGGGTAATGCTAAACTCCAGGATGACTTTGGGAATACTCCTTCCCTTGCAATTTTGTTAAAGAGTTTGAGGAGTACTGGTGTTACATATTATCTGTGGTTATTGCAGAATCTGGCAATGATTCCATCAGGCCTAGGCTTTTCTTAGTTGGAAGGCTTTTTAACTACTGCTTCAATTTCAGTGCCTGTTACTGGTTTGTTCTAGATGTCCAAGTCTTCTTGTTTCAGTTTTGATAATTCATATGTATCTAGGAATCTCTCCCTTTCTTCCACTTCCTCTAATTTTTTGCATACAGGCTTGGAAAATATTTGCTAATAATCTTCTGGATTTTGGTGGTGTTCACTGTGATTTCTCCTTTTTCATTTCTATTGCATTAATTTGTCTTTCCTTTGGTAAGACTGGCTTGATTATTTTGTTTTTTCTTTCAGAGAATTAGTTCTTTGATTCATTGATTCTTTGTATTGTATTTTTAGGCTCCATTTCATTGATTTTATCTTTGATATTATAATTTCCTTCCTTGAATCGGATTGTTCTTGTTTGTCTAGTACTTTTAGCTGTATCATTAAGCTATTTATTTTGGTGTGCTCTTTTTTTCCCATGTAGGTATTCATAGCTCTGAGCTTCCTGCTTAGGGTTTTCATTGTGTCCCATAAATTTTGGTATGTTGTACTGGCATTATCATTTAATTCTTGGAACCACCTAATTTCTTTCTTAGTTTCTTCTGTGACCTATTGACTACTCAAGAGTGTGTTGTGTCTAATTTCCATGTATTTAACTAATTTCTGTGGTTTCTTTTCCTATTGATTTCTAGTTTCATTGCACTATGATCTAACCATATAGAAACCATATAACTTGACTGTGATGCTTAAAAAACATTTGATAAAACTCATGAATTTCAGATTTTTTTACTTAAAAAAAAGAAATGTCTTTTCACACACACATACACACACCTTACCTCAGCTCGAAAACCAGGGACATGCTTAGTAGAAGCCTAAAAGCACTGCCATGAAAGTCAACACATAAAGAAGGATATCCACTACCACCCAACTTTTTAAAAAGTCTATAAAATATAAATATACAAGAGGACATGCAGTTGGTATTAGCCTGTGCAATTAGACAGAAGAAAATAAGTAGAGATATAAAAATTTGAACAATGAAATAAATTTGCAGATACAATTAATGTTGGTCAAAAATCCAAGATAATTAATGAAACATAACAAGTAAGATTTCAGTTTGATTCAAAACTAATATATAGAAATTCATAGCCTTTAAGCACTCAACAGAAGATATTAAGAGCCCATTTCTCACAGAAACCAAAAGAAGAAAACAGCTAGGAATAAACTTGAGCAATATTTGACCTACTATCAGCATTCAATAGTCTTACTTCTGTGAATAGTTTCTTCATTTGACTTTTGGAACACTGGTTTTTCTCTAGCTACTCCTTAGTCTCTCTTACTGATTCCTCCTCATCTCTCTGGCCTCTCTATTTTAGAATACACCAGAACTCTTGTTTCTTCTTATACTCACTCTTGGTGAACTATGGTAATTACACTGTATCTCCAGTTCACACCTCTTCCCTTAAATCTTCTCCTTTAATTACTTCAACATCTCCTCTTGAACACCAAACAGACATCTGAAAGAAATTTAGAACCAGGCTCTCCTCTTCCCGTACACCTTCCAGTCTTTGCCATCTAAGGGACAAATGGCTATTCACTGCTCTTAGTGCTCAGATCAAAATATCTTAGACACAATGTATGCCTCCACGATCCAGAGCCATCAGTAAACATTCATTCTACTATAACACATACTCATATTCCAACCATTTCTATCACCTCCACTTCTATCACTCTTGTCTAAGCCACCGTCTTTTCTTGCCTAGATAACAATAGCCTCTTAACTAGTTTCCTCATTTTTACCCTTCTCTCCCAACTTTTAGTCCTCTAGAAACACAATAGCCACTGCAGTTCTGTTAAAACATAAATTAGATGCCATTTCTTTGCTCAAAACTCTCCACTGACTTCTCATTTAAAAGTTTACAGTGTATTGTAAGAGCCCTCACTTTTCCTCTATGTTCACCAGTTTTCCACTGCTATGACAAAATACCTGAGAGAAATTAACTTAAAGGAGAAAAGATCATCTTGCCCCACAGTTTCCAAGATTTCAGTCCACTGTCACTTGACACTATTATTCTGGGCTGGTGGCACGGCAGAACATCATGGCAGAAAGTACATGAGTAAACAAAACTGTTTACCTCACAGTGACCAGGAAGCAAAGAAAGAGAAGGGGTTAGGATAAAATATACCCTTTCAAAGGCATATTCCCAATGGCCTACTTGCTCCTACTAGGCCTCCCTCCTACTTTCTACCACCTCCCAATGGCACTGAATACTTGACCATGTTTTGACTTTTTTAACTGTGTATATACTATCCATTAAAAATAAACACAACATGTACATACATAGAGAGAGAAAGAGACTTGGCTATACTCTTAGCAATTAATCGCAGTGCTAGCATCTGATGGACAACGCTACCTACAACCAAGTTTACTAAACTGTTAGATGAAAACTACTCAGTGGGATCCACTTCTCAGTATAGTGTCTTACTCATAGCATAGAACACTCTCATCACTAGTAAAAGATTTCATTTCAACATGAACTCTCCTTCTAATATCCTCAACACTTTAATCTCTTATATTAATCTTAGACATTTTCTAGGTCTCTGAAATAGTACGTCCACACCACTTAAGTCTCAACCAGTATATAGACAAACACCTTCATTTAGCCCTTTTTCGCTGTACATGTTAATATTTTCAAAGTTTTTCTCCAAATACTAACATAAATTTTAAAAGGTAAATTACATAGGCTTGTCAAAGTAAAATAAAATATTTTTCAAAAGACAATGTTTCTCAAAGTTTATTGGGCATACAAATCAACTTAGAGTCTTGTTAAAATGCACTTTCTGATCAGGGACTCTGGAGTGGGACTCAGGATTCTGTACTCTATGACACTCACCCAGGGGAACTGATGCTGTTGGCCTCTAAAAAGACTACTGAGAATTCTTTCAATTTATTCCAGCTAATTCCATTCAATATCATTCTAAGTAAATCAACCAATGACAAGAACTGGCAAGTTTTTCCTCTATAAAAATTCAATATAACAGTGTTCCCCACCCCACTTTGACCTTTTGGACACACTCTCTTCGCTACTATCTTCTAACAGCATCATTCCCTTTCAAAAATATTTCAATGGTTCCCCAATGCCTTAGTTTCCATTAATTTTTTAGTACTGTTCTTAAAATATTCACTAATTAGAGAGTACTCTCAGACAACTAGATTTTTAACACTATTCAACTAAGATCACTTCTGTCTGTCCCACAAGGTTATTGTTAGGAGAGGAAAAAACGATGTATGAAAAAACACTGGGAATACACAGCACTATGTAATTAATTACAATCTGTCTCCCACAATGCAGCAAACAAAGGATACTATATCCATAATGCTCTAGAAAATTCTTGTGAGACTTTATGGAATAGCTATGATGTATTTATATGTTTTTTCTGTAGAAGGCAATATATTATTTATAAAAAACTAAAGCAAGTTTCAAACTAAGAACTTCCCTCTTGTGTCCCCTACTCCATCTTATGTTTATACTTACAAGAACCTACCAGTAAAGAGTCATTTTTTGTCTGTGTAAAGTATTACAGGAGAGAAAATGATATTTTTAGAGAAAAGGATTTATTTTCACAGCAATTCAAAACTATTCTTTGTTTCCTGTAAGTATATTCAAATTCAAAGCTTTGACCAAAGATAAAAATATCTATTAGTCATCAGGAAAATGAAAATCAAAACTATAGTAAGATACCACTTTATATCCAGTTGGATGTGTAGGATCAGAAGGTTACATAACAAGTATTGTAAAGAATGCAGAAAAGTGAAACCCCCAACAGTTCTGGCAAGAATGTAAAATAGCAGTCACTTTGGAAAACACTCTGGTAGCTCCTAAAACTACTACCACATCACCCAGAAATTCAACCCTTAGGTATATAGCAAAACAGGGAGAAACATGTGTCCACACAAAAACTTGTGCATTCATGTTTATAGTAGCACTACTCATGATAGCCAAAAAGTGGTGATGAAATTTAGAACCCACGATCCCAAAATATGGCACCTTGGCATCTGACAAAACAGCAAAGCAGGAAAGTCTCTGACCATCCCGTTACTATTCTCCTATAAAGCAAGCCATAAAAAGAATTCCCTGACCTTCCTCTAAAGCAGGTCATAAAATTCTTCATCCAGATGTCCCCATCCTATACCCAAAGAAAAGGAATATCTACCTCAAAGACACTAGAACACAAAAAAAGAATCTAAACCACAGGCCTTACTAAATTACTCTCTGTTTGCTACATTAGATTATATTCCTTTTTCTTCTAATCATACTTCTGCACAATTACCCAAAAAAAGTTTCCCATGTTGCTTCATATCATTTCTAACAGTTCCCTTGTCACATAAAATTTATCTTGGATAAATTTGTATGTGTTTCTCTTGTTAATATGTCTGTTATTATTACAAGGTCTCAGCTAGAACATAGTGATGGATGAGGGAAAGACCTCGCTACGGTGGAAAAAAAAACGCAAAGATCCATCAATAGACAAATAAAAGGTGATAAATCCATTCAATAGCAATAAAAAGAAATGAGTCTTGATACACATTCCACACAGTTGAATCTTGAAAACACTGTGGTGAGTAAAAGAAGCTAGCCACAAAAGTCTATGCATTGCAAGATTCCTTCACATGAAATGCAGAACAGGGAAAGCCATAGAAATAGAAAGTACAGTAATGGTTCCTTAGGCCAGACTGAGAACTAAAGTGATGGGGTTTCTTTTTGAGGTAACAGATTCTAAAATATCTGTGGTAACTGTTGCACATAGGAGCATACTAAAAGGCCAAAGAGCCACATGCTGTAAGTAGGTGAATTATACATTATGTCAATATCTCAAGTTTGTTTTCTAGATATGTAAATATTCATGAATTAAGAACAAAAATTCATCATTCTACTATATAATTACAGCTAGAGAGGTTTTCTTACTGTGATTTTGATTGGATTGCTTGGTATTTTGTTTGTTTCATGATACTGGGGATTGAACCCAAGGACTCAAAATGAGTTACATCCCAAATCCTGTCTATTATTTTGAAACAAGGTCTTTCTTAATTCCCCACAATGACCTCAAACAGGAGAACTCCCTGCCTCAGCATCAGAAGTAGCTGAGACTACAGGTATGCATCAACACTGCCAACTGAGGCATAAAAAGACTTTTTGTTTTGTTGGGGCGTTTTTAGTTGCTAAATTAAATTGCCGCTAACTTAATCTCTAGGCTTAAAACCTGAGACACATTCACCTAATCACCAACCCCACTGAATCTTCTATCATAACTTCTGACTTTTCATTTTTACACTGTCTACTCAACCTGGGTTCTGGACACTTCAAGTCTACACTACCCCTGCTTTTTTTACTATTTGCCTTTTCTAAATCATTAAATGCGGCCAGTTTTTAAGTTCAGTTACAATTTTCTCAACAACCTTTTCAGAAGGCCAGTGTCCTTCAGATCAAGTTTTATTTCTCCTATGTACGTTCAGGATATTCCAGCCTACTCCATCCTTGGTCACCGAACCTGCTTCATTTCCTAGTACATGCAGCGAGAGAACACTTACTCAAACCAGCACTGCCTCTTCACTGCCCCTCTTACATACAGCGTCTATTCCTTACTCTGCCTTTCATCAGGCTATTCTATTCTGAATGTCTACCCCAAGGCTAACCTGTAACTCCCAAACCATTCAAGCCCCACTTCACAGTCTCACATCACCTATGAAGGATTTGTGAAGAACTCAAACTGCAAATGAGTTCCAGTACTTTGAGCCACTTTTAAGAGTCACTTTCTGCTACATATCTTAGCATTTGATTTAGGTGACGTTTATCTTAGCATTTGATTTACTTGCCATATATTTTTGCTTCTAATCTGTCTACCATCTTATTGTGTGTCATTCTATTATTCCATAAGAAATACCTTGTTTCAATAAGACTGTCACCTTCTTGAAACAAAGACTATCCTATTTTCAGTGTTGCTAAGACCACATAGCACAGTTCTAGGCTCAAAATACCACATTGTCAAAATTACAGAATTAAATAGCTGCTATACAATTTATTTAACTGTGAATTATAACTCATCACAATATTCTCCATCATTTTATATACATTCTACTATAAATGCAATTAATAAACCCAAAGTCCAAAAGGTAAATACGGTACCTTATCATACTGACAGACAATTACATTATCTGTGTCAAACAGGTCTGGCACATCCTGCTCACTAACATCATCTCCAGAATTTAAAGGGTCCTAAAGATGAAAGATGATCATATTAAGGAATTTCATGATGCTCCAAACTTTTTAAAGATAGAGAGACATACAGAAATAAATGACTTGAAGAGGCAGAATAGCACTATACTTTACAGTCAAATAGCCCAAGTTTGAATCCTAGCTTGGCCACTTGATAATTACATGAATGACCTTGGGCAAGTTATTAAAGTTCCACATATCTCAGTTTCTAATCTATAAAATAAGGATAGTAGGAAAACCCATAGGACACTAGGGCTAATCAATAAGAAGGAAAGTAAGATTTATGTATGGCACTATAAATGATAGTTAATACTTTCACATACTTTTTTTCTTTTTTCCTGTATTTAAGCCCCAATCTTATTTTTTATTTTATTGGTCCATTTTAGATATACATATGATCACATTTATCATGGAGAATCTGTGGCAAAACATGATAAATCTTGTTTCTTCTTTTCCCATTCCCCTCCCCTCCCTTAAACCCCTGTTCCCCTCCTTACTTACAAAAGTTTTGTTTCCATTTTTTCCTTCTATCCTTTTTTCTTATCCTTTCCTTCCTTTCCTCTCCCTCCTCCCTTGTTCCCTCTCCACTTGAATATTTTCTCCCCATTTCCCAAAATCTATTATACATTTTGGTCCTTACTTACTCTTTCGGTTTCTCATACCAGAGAAACAATGCGGTATTTAAGCGTGTTTACACATTTTTAATCACATTCCATCCAGATTTTACTGCACTTATTAGAACATATGTTCTATGTTGGTCACCTTTAACCTCCCCTCCTATCCCCAAACCTCCCACTATCTCTTGCTAAGAGCAACAAACATAGAAGCCAATTCCTAAACACTGAATAATGGCTCAAATTATACCAGATTTGAAAATTGTAAGTTTCATTTACAAAATCTGAAGATAGGGTTAATCTTAATTGTTATTTCCTTGGTTCCCAAGTATAATGAAGCAAAAAAGTTATGAGCTAATAAAGTCGCAGCTCAAAAGTGGTCCTCACCTCTTCCACAATGTCTACTTGAGAGCCTTCATTATCACTACTGTTTGCAGTTGAATCTTCATTTGATACACTGTCAGCTTCTTCTTCAAGCACCTTTAGATCTCCTGCATCAATAATTCCTAGAAATTCATTCTCTTCTGAATCTCTTATATTTCCTATTTCTTCATTAGAAGATGTATCACCAGTCCCATCTACTTGAATTATTTCATTAATATCATCATCAGTTAACTGACTGCTCAAATCCACTTGAGAATTCAAATTCTAAAAGAGAAAGAAATATGGTGAGCTTCTTCAAGTGAAGTGAGGTGTTTAAAACATTCTACACACTAGCAAGTATACTACAAGTCTTATATTCCTGTCTTATAAGGTGATTCTCCCTCTAATCTTGAATTTCAGAACATCTCTAGCATTTCTATGTAACATAAAAATAATTTTTAACATCATAAATTCAATAAACCTATTTATAATCATATGTAGGTGAAAAGAGTTTATTGCTTTTATATAATATTTACCAGCTTTTATAGATACCATCTTAAATTTACACAGCATGTATTGAGTCTTAACTATCACATTTGATTCTAAGCAATAACTGAGTGAAACAGAAATCACAAGTGACACTATGCTTAATGTATATATAAAAACAGAAAAAATACTAAATGAAATAAGCAAAACACCAAAAAAAATCATCATATGATTCCACTTAAAGTTGTACCTAAACCAGACAAATTCATAAAGGCACAAAGTAAAACAGAGGTTACTAAGGCCTGGAGAAAAGGGAGGAATGAAGGATTAAGAGTACAGAGCTCTATTTGAGATGGTGAAAAAGTTCAGAAAATGAATAGTGATAATGGCTGCACAACACTGTGAATATACTTAATACTATTGACTTATACACTTAAAATGGTTAAAATGGTAAAATCTATATTGTGTATATTTTACTATGACAGAAACAGAAAATTTTTAAATGAAAAAATATAAAGGAAATTGAGTAACTATTCTTTACATCACCAGTTTTATCAATCAGAGCCAACAAGTAAAAATCTACTAAATTATTTTATGGGCATTTTCTAATTTAAACCTAATCACAACATAAAAAGACATAAGATGCTATGGTTTACCAAGATAGCAAAGCTAGAAATGAGTGAATCAGAATTAAATGCCAAGTTTAATTGTAAAGAGTTCATCATCACTATATCATACTGCCCTCTTATTAGTCTGTCATAGGTAAGAGAGAGATTTTAAAAATTTCAAGCTCCTTAAGAACAAGGACTGTATTACAGGGTTATATATACACCTCAGAGTACAGCAGAAGTTCTTAACCTTTTTGGTGAGGTCTGAACCACCCTAAAAACCTGGTAAAACTCTAAATGCTATTATAGGAGTACACAGTACTGCTGGTTTTAGAAGCATACACAGGTTGACACACATATCACATATACAACAGATTAGTTTAGCTCTAAGGATAGGCTCCAGAAGTATATCCTCCAGGAAGGGGGGGAAATTAGCGCCAAAGGTCTTCATCCTATTAGCCTAAGAAGTCTTGGGAATCTGAAAGGTCAGTAAAGCTAAAGAAGACTCCAAATAGGACTTAAGAAGTTTTACAGAGTTTTAAACAAATGCCCTTCTTTCTATTCCTAAATTTGTGAAGTACAGGTGATATTTAATACAACAATAAATGTCTCAATGCATCAATGTAAGATAGAACTTCAATATATGAAAATAACTTACTTTTTGAGTATATGAATGCTCTGCTGGGATTCATACCAATATGGATATCTCTAACATGAATCCTCAAAAAGTACCCTGAACAAATAACCTTATATAGAAAAACTAAGACCAATAAACAGGCAATTACCAGACATGGTGGTGCATCGCTGGAACCCCAGCACATGGGAGGCTGAGGCAGAAGGATCACTGTGAGTTCAAGGCCAGCCTGGACTACATAGTGACTTTAAAGCCAGCCTGAACTATATCGCAAGACTCTGACTCAAAAAATTAAAAAATAAAAAAATATGCAATTAACTCTTTTATGCCAAATAATTATTCTACACTGTAAATATTCCATTCACAGATGGACTATAAGGAGTATCACACACACAAAACAATGGCTGAATACTCAAAATGGAAATAAGACCAAATTATAGAAATTAATTTTATTGCACACAAATCTAATTAGAAAAATCTTAGGGATTCCATTGCTGTTTATGAAATAAAAGTTAAAAAGAAGGCCACTACCACACTAACAATGAGCAGAGGCTAATTACAACTTTTTTTTTTTTGGTACTGGGGATCAAACTCACAACTTCATGCCTGCCAGGAAAGTGCTTACACCACTGAGCTAAATCCCTGGCCCTGTGTTTTGAGACAGGGTCTCACTATGCAGTTCAGACAGGCCCTTGAACTCACTTTGTAGCACAGGCTGGTCTCAAACTCACAATGATCCTCCTGCCTCAGCCCCCCAGAGTGCTAGGATTAAAGGTGTGTGCCACCACGCCAGGATCAATTTGCAATTTTTCTTGTAGCCAACTTAGGACAGGGTCACAAGGCATTCAAGCAGTCTGATATATAAGGAGAAACAGTCCTTTGAAAGACATTTAGGCATATCTCTCCATGAGAAGAGTAATGACCCTCTCCAAGTATAAGTACTGTTTACTTTGGTCTCTCCATTTCTATACAAGAAGTCTGACATTCAATTAAAAATAATGAGTGACAAAAACCAAACAGGAAGTAGGAAAGCAATCAAGAGAAGTAGTGTAAATTTCCCCCCATTAGAAGATAATTATAACTGAATGTAAATGCAAATATAAAATGTCAAAATTTGTGAAATGTAGCTTAAAAAGTGCATTCAGAACTCACAACCTTGCACTTGCCAGGCAGACGCTGTGCCACTGAGCTATATACCCCCAGCCTACATTAAATTTTTATAAAAGAAAAGTATGAAATCAATAGCTTAATACAAGAACTACAAAAGAAAAGGATCAAATTAAGCCCCAAGCAAACTGAAGGAAATAAAAATAAAAAGGGAAACAAAATTGAGAACATAAACAATGAATCATTCTTTAAAAAAAAAAATCAATACAAATTCTTGAGCAAACAAGTGAGCAAAAACACAAAAATTAGAAATTAGTCACCACAGACTCAAAATATAATTTTAAAAATAGACATTATAAAACTTGATAAAATAAATTTTATAATTTATGGATAAATTTCTTGAAAGAACCAACATTTACTTTAGAAGAAACAAATAGCCTAAAGAGATTTATTTTAAAAAGTGTCATTCACAGTTAAAACCCTGCCTACAAAGAAAAATTTAAGAATCAGAACACTGCAAAGTCTCTTGGAAATGATCTCTCATGTAAAAGCAAAAAACAGAGAGAGAGAGATGATGATTGTCAAAATGAAGGACTAGCTCATGGAACCTAGAGTAGACAAAGATAAAAATATAAAGGATCTTAGGAAAATGATGAAAATCATGAATGTCCAACATAGGAAAAAAACAGAATCCATGAAAGAGACTCAAATATATCCAGAAGATTAAAAATTTCAGTGAAATTATATGCAGCTGAAAGAACAAAGATTGAGGCTAGAATATCAGACCTGTAAAACAGGACTGCAGTTCACAATCACAAAAAGAAAGATTTCTGGGGCTGGGGATATAGCTCAGCAATGCAGTGCCTACCTGGCAAGCATAAGGCCATGAGTTTGATCCCCAGTAGGAAAAAAAATCTTAAAAATAGCAAGGCACCATGAGAAACCAATCTGGAAACTGCAAAATGATGCAAAGAAGAACAACATAAGATTGATCATAGTCAATAAAAAAGCAGAAGACAACACAAAAAAACATTTAAGGAAAAAAAAAAAACTATTCACAGAAGTAATGGCATAAAACTTTCCAAGCACAGAAAAGAATTTTGACATGCAGATTAGTGAGACATATAGAACTCCAATTACCATGATCAAGATAAATCTACACCAAGGCATATAATAATCTAGATTCAAGAAATTCAGAACAACAACAGAATATTAAAAGCTGTTAGAGAAAAGAAACAAATCGCCTCTAAAGGAAAGCCCATTAGAATCACAGCAGACTTCTCAACACAAACCCTTAAACAAAGGAGAGCTTGGAGTAAAGTATTTCCAGCACTGAAAGTAAGCAGCCTCCAATCCAGATTAATGGACCCTGCAAAACCATCTTTCAAAATCAATAGAGAAATAAGATACTTCCATGACAAAGAACTGAAAAAATCCACGACCACCAAACCAGCATTACAAAATGTTCTGAAGAATGTTTTTGAAAGAGACAAAGAGGACTACAATCCAAATAACACTAATAGATAGAATTCACCAGACAAGATAAGTAAAAATGGGAAAAAAGGAGCCAACAACAGGAAAATAACATGACAAGAATAAGCAAATACATATCAGTTATAGCCATCAATGGAAAAGGTCTCAGTTCAACAATCAAAAGAGAAAGCCAGAATAGATAAAAGAGCAAGACCCAACAATACACTGCATAAAAAACACCTTTAATTCAAAAAGAAATTCATAGACTGCAAGTCAGAGGATCGAAAACCATACTCCATGCAACAGGAACCTGGAAAAAAGCAGGGGTAGCTCTTCTCTTTGCACACAAAATGAACTTCAAGTCAAGACTAATCAAAAGAGACAAGGTCACTGCAAACTTGTAAAGGGAAAACGCCCAAAGAGAGATAATAATCAGAAACATATATGCACCAAATACCAGTGTACACAACTATAAAAAACAAGTATTAACAGACATGAAAATTAAAATAAGCATTAACACAATTGTAATGGGGGATTTCAAACTGCACTGTCACAAACAAACAGACCAACTAGACAAACAATCAAAAAGAAATATTAAAACTGAACCAAACCTGTGAACAAATGTACTTACTAGATGTATGCAGTGTTCCACCCCACAACATCAAAATACACAGCTGTACAGAGGACATACCCCAAAAGAGACCATAAACTAGCTCAGAGAACATGCTTAAGTAAATGCAAAGGGACTGAAATTATCCTGTGCATATATTATCAGACCATAGTGCAATGAAATTGGAAATCAATGGCAAAAAAAAACACAAAAACTTCATAAACACATGGAAATTAAACCATCCTGAACAACCAATGGGTCATAGTTGAAATTAAAGAAGAAATTAGACAGTTCCTACAATTAAAAGATAATGTCAATATAACATACCAGAATTCATGGAGCACAATGAAAGAAGTCCTATGAGGGAAATTTATACCAGTGAATACCTGTATCAGGAAAACAGAGAAGGCTCAAATAAACAACTTAACAGTGAACCTCAAACTACTAGAAACAGAAGAACAACTCAAGGGTAAAGCTTACACAAGGGAGGAGATTGTAAAGATTACAGCAGAAATTAATGCAATTGAAACTAAGAAAACAATATAAAGAATCAAACTGGAGTTGCTTTTTAAAAGATTATATTGATAAATCCTTAGACAACCTTACCAAAAAAAGAAAAGACTCAAATCCATGCAATTAGGAATTAAAAGGGTGAAATCACAACAGATTCTGCAGGAATCCAGAAGAGCATGATTTGAGAACTTGTACTGCAATGAGATGGAAAACACGAAAGAAATGTACAGAATCCTAGATACATATGAATTACCAAAGCTGAATCAAAAAGATAAGAAAATTCTTAATCACCCAATATCAGTCAATGAAATCGAAGACGTAACTAAAAACCTATCAACAAAGAAAAGCCCAGGCCCTGATGGATTCACCACTGAATTCAATACAAAATTTAGAAAAGATCTAAATTTCCTACTTCTCAACTCTTTAATGAAATGGAAAGAGAAGCAATACTCCCAAATTCATTCCTAGAAGTAAGCATTATCCTGATACCAAAACCAGAGAAGGACCCAACCAAGAAAGAGAAATATAGGCCAATCTCCCTATTGAACATAGACTCAAAAATCCTCAACAAGATACTGGCAAGCAGAATACAGCAAATCAAAAAGATGATCCACCATGATCAAGTAGGATTCATCCCACAAATGCAGGGATGTTTCAACATCTACAAATCAATAAATGTAATACACCATATCAACAGAACCATGGACAAAAATCACATGAGCTTCTCAATAGACACAGAAAAAGCATGGGACAAAGTCCAACACCCAATCATGATTTTAAAAAAAGAAACCTACAGAAAATTAGAATAGATGGTCTTTATCTGAATCTGATAAAAGACATCTATGACAAACCAATAGCCCACATCATACTAAACGGTTAAAAACTGAAAGCTCTAAAATCAGGAACAAGACGAGGATGTCCACAATTATCACTTCTTTTCAATATAGTTCTGGAGACAGAGTGATTAGATGAGAAAGAAAAGGAACAAGGATAGGAAAGGAAGAAGTTAAATTACCACTATTTACAGATGACATGATACTCTGCATAGAAGACCCCAAAAACTCCACCAAAAGACTTGCAGATTTAATAGCCAAATTCAGTCACAGAGCTGGATACAAAGTCAGCACTTAAAGCTCAATAGCCTTCCTGTAGACAAATAACAAACTTATTGAGAGAGAAATTAGGGAAACCATCCCTTTCACAATAGCACTGAAAAAAATCAAATATTTAACAATCAATCTAACAAAGAAAGTAAAAGATCCTTACGCTGAAAGCTATAGTACTCTGAAAAGGGAGATTGAAGAAGATATCAGACAGTTAATACTCATATGATTAGATCAATTTTACATGTCTGTATCTGTTAATGTAAACAACCATTTTGAAGATAACAATATGCAGTATTGCAGCCATTGTCAACTTTCTATCATCCTGTAATGTTACTGTTGTTCATTCACTCTAGTCGTTTGTCTCTTTTGCTTTTTGTCTTTATTATATGTGTCTTTTTTTCTCTTAAATAATAAAAAAAGAAGAAGATATCAAAAAATGGAAAGATATCCCTTGCTCATGGGTTAAGAAGAACCAACATAGTGAACATGGCCAGATCTCATATTTGTTATACAGATTTAATACAATCCTGATCAAAATACCAATAGATTAGAGAAAAGGATCCTAAAATTTATTTGGAACCAGAAGAGACCTAGAATTGCAAAAACAGTTCTAGGCAACAAAGGCAAAGCAGAAGGCATCATAATCCCCAACTTGAAATTATACTATAAAGCTCCTGTGATAAAAACAGCACGGTACTGAAAAAAAAAAAACCCAAGGTCAATGAACCAGATTCAAAGATGCAGAAACAACTCCAAACACACTCAGCCACCTTATTTTGGCAAAGGGACACACACATTCACTGGAAGAAAGAGAGTCTCTTTAGTAAATAGGAAAACTGGCTTTCCACATACCAAAGACTAAAATTAAACCCTTGTCATTAAACCATTAAACACTGTTCATCTGAGCTGCCTATTTTTGGCTGGGTCTTTTATTTTCTAAGCATCCAGTTTTTGAGTTACTTATATGTTCTAGATATTAACCTCTGTCCAACAAATACTTAGAAAAAGAATGTGGAATGGGATATTGTCCTCCAAACAATAGTTATCTATCTCTGGGATAAAGTGGTGGAAAAAGCGGTTCTGGAAATGGCCTGTGT
Source organism: Dasyprocta punctata (assembly GCA_004363535.1). Taxonomy (NCBI): domain Eukaryota; kingdom Metazoa; phylum Chordata; class Mammalia; order Rodentia; family Dasyproctidae; genus Dasyprocta; species Dasyprocta punctata. The sequence goes on along the minus strand of RJWM01012318.1, from coordinate 31,548 downwards.
AACTCAGCCTGTGGGGTTAGTCTGCCACACAACAGGTAGAGAACCTTTACATATGTTTATGAGGGCTCTTGGGGTCTCTGAATGGCAAACTAAAAGAGACTGTAATTTCACATCACCAGAAGCACTGCCACCAAACAACAGAGGAAGTTTGTCCTTTGCTGCTTTGAAGCCTGGCCTCAACTTTTCATCACTACTGACGTAACTTCATTCTGGTATCCTTTTCTAGTACAGCCCTGGCTCACTCACGTTCAAAACCTGCCAGGGTAAATAAGCACCATCAGTAATTTCTCTACATGTTGCTGGAAATTCTTAGATAGCTGTGGTACCTGCACTCACAACCTCACCACTTACTTTTACATTGTGAAGTCTGGCTCTAGTCTCGAAACTGTTAATCCATCCATGACTGGCAATAAAGGATGTACCCTATTCACCCCATTTTTTCTTCAAATCTTCCAAGAGGCATTTAGCTTTTTCTTGAATAAGCATCAAGCTGAGCGGAACTTGATACTGATGCTCATTCTGCATTCACAGACTGAGAAGCTTTTTCGTTTCCTCTATCATTTTATCATGCTTTTTTAATATTATTGTTGACTTCGTCGGCACAGTAGACTTTGCATGTTCCTTCTTCTTTAGAATTGTGCCAACAGTTGAACAATTCATGTTTAAAGAATAAACAAGGTCTACTATCTTTTTACCTCAGTTCAATCTCTCAATTATTTTCACTTCTGTTTCCATCGTTATTGCTTTGCAATTCCTAGCAGTCCCCTCCACACCACCACTGCTTTTCCTCTTGCTTCTGGACATCCTGGGCTCTGAGCACTGCACTACTGTACAATATCTTGCTGTACAGTAATCACACAGCAGCACAACTGTGACAGTATCTTGCAGACACGTGAGCTACTTGCGTGATTTGTTTGCATCTACAAATGTCCATAATCCAAGTTCCATTTGTATCAGTGGAAGTTCACAACTCCAATGTTCCTAAGTCAGGACTTAAAGTACTACTGAATCATAAAGAAGGATAAATCTGAATCATTTGTGGGCAAACTGATGCACCTTGAGACCATAATGCTAAGTGAAACAAATCAAAACACACAAGTTTAAATATTACATACTTTCTCTAACATGAGAAACTCAAGATCTAAATAATTTAAAGAGTAAGACAAAAAGATAACATGTAATAAGGAGATAGATACTCAAATGGAAACGGGGCCAAGAGATGGAGAAAGGGAACGGAGAGCTAGAGAGAAGTAAAAAGAATTAAGACGTGTTATATACATGTGCCAACTCTCCCAAGATGAAGTAGTCATTAAGTACTGCAAATACATACTAATAAAATATTTTTAAAATATCAAAAGAAGTACAGTATTTTTAACTCACTTTATGAAATTTTTATTGCCCTATACTCAAGGAAAAAGTTACAGACCAATATTCTTCATGAACATAGGGGTAAAAATCTTTAATGAAATGTTAGTGAAATGAAACCAGCATTATATAAAAAAGATACTGCAGCCAAATATAGTGGCACATCCCTACAATCCCAGCACTTGGGAATCTCCTGAGACAGGAGGATCTCCATGAGTTCAAAGTCAGCAAGAACTGTCTCCAAAATAAATAAACAAGCAAAACAAGCAGGAAGGGGATACTATAACATAACTAAAGAAGGTTTATCCTAGGATTGCATCTGGAAGTTGAATATTTAAAGTCCATCAATGTACTTTACCACATGAGGAGATGAAAGCATACTATTTGGTTCCAACAAATATGGCAAAAACACTTTAAAAATTCAACAGACACAATAAAATTAACAGCAACCTCAGGTTAAAGTAAACTTTCAACTGATAGAGGGCATTTTGGTATCTACAAAAGAACCCTGACAGTCAACACAGTGCTCACTAATGTAAGACAACGTTTTCTCTTAAATTAAGAGTATCTGCTCTCACAGCTCTCATTTTATTTTGTACTATAAGTCTTAGTATAAGTCAAGAAAAAATCAACTGAGAAGGAATAAACTGTTTCTATTCACAAAAAAATGAGATTACAGTGTATAAAATATAATTTCAAGAAATATACAAAATTACCAAAATTAATAAGCAATTTTAACAAAGTAGCAGAATATAAGATCAATTTTTAAAAATCAATTGTGTCTATGTAGTAGCAATAAACAATTAGAAATTAAAAAATTAAAAACAGTACCATTTAAAGCAGCAAGAGAAAAGCAATAATTCTTCTTTCCCTACAGAACACTAAAGGGCATAAGGCAGTAAGATGACACACTTAAAGTCCTTAAAATGAGGAAGGAGTTGAATCCAATCTCCCCCACTGTAATCACCTGTTTACAGTTGTCCATATACCTATTGCCATGACACCCCTTAAATAAAATCTCCTTTGGGGAGAAATGAGGGAGAAACTAAGACATCCCTAGATAAAAGATAAAGAAATTCATCGCCACTGGACTTCGCTTATAACAAATACAAAAAGGAGTCCTTTAAATTAAAAATTAAAGTACACTAGGTAGAACTTAAAGAGATGCAAAGTAAAGAGTTCTCCAGGAAAGGTAAGCAGCATGGAGAAATATTTAAACCAACATTATCATAATTTTACTTTGTTATTCTTTTTATTTTTCTCTAGGATTTAAAAGACAAAAATATTAAAATAATTATCACTATGTTAATAGGTATATAATACATAAATATGCAATCTGTGACAACAATACGATAAACTAGAGAAGAATAAAGTTGTAATGGAAGGGCCAGGAGTTTGACTCAGTGGCTTCAGTGCCTGCCAGGCAGGTGTGAGGTTGTGAGTTTGATCCCTCGTGCTGCAAAAAATAAATAAATAAATAAATAAATAAATAAAATAAAAGTTGTAATGGAGAAAATTTTTAAATGTGATTGAGTTTAAGTTGGTATTAATTAAAATTAAAATTTATGTAATCTCCAAAGTAACCACAAAAAAAAGCTATAGAATATACACGAAGGAAATGAGAAGGGAATCAAAATATGTCACTGTAAAAAAACTACCAAGAAAGGCAGAAAAAAGAAAATAAAGGACAAGACACAGAAAGCAAATAACAAAATAGGAAGTACCGTATAAATTCTATCCCACATTACTTAAAATGTAAATGGATTAAAGTTCCTGTATTAGTCTATTTTGTGGCTCTCACAAAATACCTGAAGTTACGTACTTTCTAAAGAAAAGAGGTTTATGTATTAGTTCAGCATTCTGGAGATTCAAAAACGTGGCACTAACATCTGTTCAGCTCTAGTGAGGAGCTCACAGAAGATGCTATCACCATGTCAGACTGTGAGAGAGGACAACTCACTTTCAGGGGAACTAAGCCTTTCTCACAGACCCAACAACTGTGAAACAAGCATTAATCCATCCATAGAAGGCCCAGGACATAATTACCTTCCACTAGGCTCTTCCTCTAAAAGATTTAACTCAGACCACTATACTGAAGAACAAAACTCTAGAACATGAACCTCTGGGGAACAAACCATACTCTAATTCATAGCACACCTCAACCAAAAGGCACAGACTTGCAGAATTGATTAAAAAAAAAAAACAGGATTCAACTACATGCTATCTATTAGAAAAGAACTTTCAATCTAAGGACATACATAGGTTGAAACTAAAAAGACAGAAAAGTAAAATTCCATGCAGACAGTAATCAAAAGAGAGCTATGAAGGCTACAGTATTATCAGAGAAAGTAGACTGTAAGTCAAAAACTGCCGCCAAAAGACAAAGAAAAACATTATACAATGATAACAGAACCAAATCACCAAGAAGGTATAACAATTATAAACATGTCCACCAAACATGAGAGCACCTAAATATGCAACAAACATTTAAAAGCCTGATGGAAGAAATAGAAAGCTCTACAATAATATGAGACATCAATATTCCACTTTCAATAAGGGATAGAAAAATCGGAAGATCAACAAGGAAATAAAGTTAATAATATGAATCAATAAACCTTAGATAAAAAATTCTCTACCCTATAAAAGAATAAACAATTTTCTCAAATAATATTCTCCAAGATCAACCATGATAGGACCAAAACAAGTGAATAAATTTTAAAAGATTAAAGGCGGGCATGGTGGCACATACCTGAGGCAGGAGGATCATCGCAAGTTCGAGACCAGCCTGGGCTACACAGTGAGCTCAAGGACAGCCTGAACTGCATATCGAGACCCTGTCTCAAAAAAATTTTTTTTCAAGATTAAAATAATAATGTGTTTTTATCCCAGTGAAACTAGAATAAAAATATAGGAATTAATAAGAAAATGAGAAAAATAATATAAATAATAAATTTAAAATAAATGAAAAGCCAGGCCTGATTGCACAGACCTGGAATTTAGCACTCTGGGGGGCTAAAGGAGGAGGATCACAATTTCAAGCTTAGCCTGGGCAACTCAGTGACTCAGCAAGACTGTCTCAAAATTAAAAAAAATAAAATAAAATAAAAAATGAGCTAAGCATACTGCTTAGTGTTTAGAATCTGGGTTCAATCCCCAAAATAATAATAATAGAGGTTAATAACTAGATAATGATAGCAGAAGGAAAACTGGAAAATCAACAAATATGTAGAAATTAAACAACATATCATAAAGATCCAATGAGTCAAAGAAGAAATCACAAGGGAAATTATAAACTATCTTGAGACAAATCAAAATGAAACTATATGCCGGAAGTTTGGCTCAGTAACTTAAGCGTCTGTCTGACAGACGTGAGGTTGTGAGTTCAATCCCCGGTGCCACAAAAAAAAAAAAAAAAAAAAAAAAGAAACTATACCAAAACTTATAGGATGTAATGAGAACAACGCTAAAAGGGAATTTTATAGCTATAAATGCTCATATATTTTTTTAAAAATCTCACATTAACAATCTATACTTTAAAGAACTAGGAAAAAAAGAACAAATCAAACTCAAAGGTAGCAGAAGGAAGGATTAGAGTTGAGATAAAATAGAGAACAGAGAAAAATATCAACAAAACCAAAAGCTGATTCTTCAAAAAGATCAAAACAATAGACAAATATTTATATGTAGACCAAAGAAGACTCAAATAACTTAAAGTATAAATAAAGCAAGGGACACACTACTAATTTTATAGAAACAAAAAGAACTTTTGAAATACCAACATGCTGGAAAACCTGGATGAGATAGAGAAATTCCTATTTATTCATGAAGATACAGAAAACTTGAACAGACTTAGCAACTAGTAAGGAGACTAAATCAAAAATCTAAAACGTCCCTGGAAGAAAGAAAGAGAGAGACAAAGAAACCCTATGGCAGGGTTAACATCAATCCTCTTCAAACTCTTCCAGAATTCTGAAAGGAACATCTCCAAAGCATTCTACGAGGTGAGCATTACCCTGATACCAAAGATAGACAAAGACTCTACGAGAAAACTACAGATGACTATTGACATTAAAAATCTCCCATAACAAACCACCCAACAGATTTAGTAATACATTAAAAGGTTCCTACACCATGACAAATGAGATTTAGCCCTGGGATGAAAAGATTTTCTTTAATACATTAAAAAACAATGACAGTCAATGATGAAAACCTGAAAGGTTTTCTTAAGGATTAGGAGGAAGACAAGAATGTCTGCTTCTATCACTTATATTGGTAAAGAACTAGAAGTACTGGCTAGGACAATTAGACAAGGAAAAACAGACATCCAAATTAGAAAAAAAAAGTAGTAAAGTTATCTCTATTCAAAATGCTTTCATAGATAGAAAACCCTAAAAATTTCATAAAATAAAAAGAAATAGAACAAATGAATTCTGTAAAGTCACAGAATATAAAACCAATATACAAAACTCAGTTACATTTGTATATGCTAACAATTAACAATGTGAAAAGGAAATTAAGAACATAATTTCCTTTATAATAGAATCAAAAAGAATATTTAGGAATAAACTTAGAAAATTACACTAAAAATTACAAAATGTTACCAAAAAGAAATTTTAAAAGACACAAATAAGTAGAAAGACATCCTATTCATGGATTTCAGTATTATCGAAAGCTACTTGAAGAGTCAATGAAATTCTATCAAAATCCCAACAATAGTATTTGCACAACTTAAAAAAGCAATCCTAAGATTCACATGGAATCTCAAAGGTCCTTAAATTGCCAAAACAGTTTTGAAAAACAAAATCAAGTTGGAAATCTCACACATCCTAATATCAAAACCTATTACAGAACTACAGTATAGTAAGGAAAACAGAATGGTATTAGCATAAATACATATACAGATCAATGGAACAGAAATTCCAGAAAGAAAGCCTCAAATATATAGCCAAGTGGTTTTCCTCATGGGTGACAAGACACTCAATGGGGAATAAACAGTCTTCTCAACAAATGTTGCTAGGGAACTAGACATCCAATTAAAGAAGTTGCAGAGTTATATACAAAATTTAACTCGAAATAACCAAAGACCTAAACATAAGTACTCAAACTATATGGAAAAAGAAGGAAAACCTCATCCTTAAACTTAACAGTGAGTTATTGGATATTCTCCAAAACCATAGTCGAATAAATAAAATATAGATAAAACAGACTTTGTCAAAATTAAAAATTTTTGCACACCAAAGCCAGCCCCTAGCAGAATACAACATGCACCTGCTAAAGAACAACTCATCAACAAGAAAGCAAACATCCTAATTTTAAAACAAACACAGGATTTCTTTGGAGAAGATAAACCAACAACCATCGGGCACATAAAAAGATGTTCAATATCACTTATCACTCAAGGAAATGCAAATCAAAACCCTAAGATACCACTTCAAACACATTAGGATGATAATTATTTAAAGCACACACCTCATACATAATATGTATTGGTGAGGATGTGAAGAAATTATAACTCCTGTGCACTGCTGATGGGAACGTAAAGTGGTATAACCTCTATGGAAAATAATAGAGAAGTTCCAAATAAAATTTAAAACAAAATTGTTATATGATTCAGTAATTATATATCCAAAAGATTTCAAAGAGATACTTGTATACCATCTTTATAGTAGCATTATTCACAATATCCAAAAGGTAGAGACAACCCTATTTTCCACAAGCAGGTGAATGGATAAACAAAATGTGGTATGTACATACATTGGAATACTATGCAACCATAAAAGGAAAGAAATTCTGACACATGCTAAAACAAAGATGAACTCTGAAGACAGTATGCTACATGAAAAAAGACAAAAAGAGTAAATACTGATTTCATTTAAATGAGGTAACTAAAGTAGTCAAATAGGATGGCAGAAACTGAGAGAGTAAATAATGAGTCATTGTCTAATTGGAATGGAATTTCAGTTTGGGAAGATACATTTCTGGAGAGAGATGGTGGTAATGGCTGCACTACAATGTAAATATATTTACTTTCATTGAACTGTTGAATTAAAATTAAAATAATAAATATTATGGTATATTTTATAACAAAAGCAAAAATAAAATAGAAATCAATCAATGCTGGTAATATATTGTCAAGTATGTGGTAAAAATGATACAGAGTACTGGAGGCACAAAAAATTGACACAACCTAAGAAATTGCAACTAACTTCAAATACAGCAAGAATTTTTAGTTTTTTCTCAACAATCAGACCTTTTCAAACATGTATTTTAGCCGGGTGTGGTGGTGCATGCCTTTAATCCCAGCACTCGGGAGGCTGAGGTAGGAGGAGCGTTGTGAGTTCGAGGCCAGCTTGGGCTATAATGCGAGCACAACACAGGCCTGAGCTACATAGTGTGACCCTGCCTCAAAAAACTAGGGCCGGGAGTTCAGCTCAGTGGCTTAAGTGCCTGCCCTGGCAGGTACGAGGTTGTGAGTTCGATCCCTGGTGCCGCAAAAAAAAAAAAAAAAAAAATGTATTTTATAAATACAGTGCAAATGATGCTTGAAATAAAGATGTTATTTATATTTTAAGTACTATTTATAATAGCACCCAAAACCATAAAATACTTGGATAAAAATATAAAAAGTATATATGTAGTATGTATCCTGTGAGAACTAGAAAACATTAAGGAGGAAAGTAAGAAACCGAAATGAATGTATCATGTCCGTGAACTGAAAGACTCTCAGTCTGTGAAGATGTCAATGCTCCCTTTGATAGATTCAACACAACGCAAATCACAGTCCCAGCAGTTTTTGTTTTTTGTTTGTTATTAAAGTTAACAAGCTCATTCTAACATTTATATAGAAACATAAAGGAATTAAAATAGCCAGATTATTTTGAAAACAAACAAATCTCATATTCATTCTCTAATGTCCTTAAGCTGCCATGGTTAAGACAGTGTGATTACTAGTGAAAAAACACGTGAATTAATGAAACAGAATGAATGCCCACAAATAAACCAACAGATACACCCACTGATTTTCATTAAATGTGAAATGCTTAGACACTCAGTATGCTTTGGACAATTCAGTGAAGATAGAGTAGTCCTTTCAACAAGTAATACTAAAACAATCGAATATCCTTACACCAAAAAAAAAAAAAAAAAAAACTAGAATGGACCATGGGCCTAAAAACCTGTAACAAGAGAAAGTTTTAGAAGAAAACATGACAAAAATCTTTGCATATACACATGAAACAGAAGGCCAAAAAAACAAAAGTAAATTGGACTTCAATGATATCACAAACTTCTCTCAACAACTCAGTGCTAAATAGCAAGGATGTGAAGCAATTACAAATGTTATACATTGCTCACAGAAATGCAAAATTCCACTATACTCTGCTGATGCAAATAGGGCCACTTTGGGAAGAAATTTGACAGTTTATTATAAGTATGTATATCGTAAGACCTAGCAGTTCCACTCCTAGGTATTTACTCAAAAGAAAAAGTGCACACACACACACAGCATATAAGGGTCTTCACGGACTTTATTCATTAATGCCAAAAACTGTGGGGAAAAAATCCAAATGTCCAACTGGCAAACTGGTACACACATGCATTGAAATTAACTTTTCACTTTAATAGTGACAAGTACTGAAAACGTCACATCTCGGGACCTTTTGTTGTAAAATGAATCAGAACACCCCAGCACTTTGCCAAATGAGTACAAGCTTATTGAGGAATACAAAGATTCCAGGACTTCTCCAATGTAATTGATATAACAACATTTTTTTTCTTAAATTTGTGATGTTCTCTTTACCCTGGGAGAAGAGTAAGATTACAAAGCCAAATGTAATTTTGATAACTGTGAAACACTTATCATTCTCAGCTTCTTCAGTAACATTTCAAACAAACACTGGAAAGTTCACTTGATTATCTGACTCCAATGTCCTCCAAGGTGGTAATTCGACAAAAATAGCCAATAGCTTTGCAACAACATCCATAATTTATGCTGCAGGACATAAATAGTATGATTTAAATCTTTCATAAAGCCAAACATCCCCCACATAGATCTTCAATAAACTCCTCCAGGTCAAATAGTTATGAGGGGCTTTTGTTCCCTCTCAAAAGGAGTAAACATCTCCCCAAGGATTAACACAGGCTTTAAGCACTGTCTTTTGGAAAGTCAGAAAAATTCTGCATAAAGAAGAACTTAACATTTTGCACACATTTTTATAAATGTATTGGAAAGAAAATAATTCAAAACCTGGGCGCTAACGTATTGGAGTTTTATGTCAGCAGATGAGAGTCCTGGCTGGGTTAACACTAATGCATGCCACGTGCTAAAACAGACACCAATGCATTCCAAAAGCATGTCCTGTCAAACAGCAAAGGAGCTCCATCACTGTACAGACTATCAAATTTTGCAAAACAGAACAATCGTTTTTTTAAAAAAATCATTTTTAACCTTTTCATTATTACAAAGATATTAATTTCCAGTTTCCCCATAAAAGGGTTCAGCACAGAGGAATTCCTTAATGACGTCAATGTGCAAATAAAAACTAAAATCAGCTACCAGTTGCCCTAAGAAGCACTGGTATTTTTATCCTGTTTAATGTTAAAGGAAAGTTGCTGCTAATTTTTCTGACTTGCAGGGGAATGTGAAAAAAAATGTCGACAGTTCTACTGCAGATGATGTAATCTAACTGGGAGCACTGCTCCAATTTTCTTTCTCTGCTCTAAAACCAGCACAGTAATGTCCAAGATTCTCTGCTTCACCAAAGTGTCTTCAACTGCATGTAGCTTCTGTGGTCACAATAAGCAACCAAGTATGTCATAAGGATAATTATGCTAAAAGGATGCCTCAGGATAAAGCCTGCTTTGCCCAATCCAGTTTCTAATCTTTTCAATTTAAACATTCCTCTGATGAAAGAACCGCATTTTTCCAACAGCTAGGGAGAACTGACTGAACTTCGTACTCACAAGTGGGAATAAATACACACAAAAGAAACCTCAGATAGGATATACAAGATTTTTCCTCATTTTTAACCTAAACCATGTCAAGTTTGGTGATCTATGACCAGAACGGCAGGGCACAGCTTTCATTATTAACAGGAATTCATATAAATATCTACTATAATATAATGACAATGATTATATATTCTCTGACCATGTACACTACCATCCCATGTCATTCAATTTTCATTTGGCATGAAAAATACCTTAGCATATTTGGACAAATACAAAAATTTTGTTGTAATGACTTTTTTCTTATGACAAAAGAAAAGCAGCCATGTGTGGTGGTGCATGCCTATAATCCCAGCACTTGGGAGACTGAGGCAGGAGGATCACCACAAGTTCAAGGCCAGCCTGGGGTACATAGTGTGTTCCAGGCCAGCCTGAAGTACGTACATCATGAGACCCTCTTTCAAAAAAAAAAAAAAGAAAGAAAGAAAAAGTAACATATCATTCTTAAATCTCTGATTTAGAGAGATCAATTTACATGTGGCACATTAACACTTAAAATCTATTTGTTCAATTTAACCAAATTCAAAATTCAAGTAGCTATTGATGTGACATTTTATCTTTTAAAGAAATATCAGTGTGAATTTGGAAGAAAAATTAAAACTCTTACTTGGTGTATTTGCTTATGCCTTTATTCCATCCATTTCCCATTCATATGTTGATTTTGAGCTTTACCTGTGGTTCATAACCTTGACTACATGATACAGTCACCTCAGAAACTTAATTCAGTACTGATGTCTGAACCCCACTCCAGTCCTAACAGATCTAAATTCCTTAGGGAAGACCTGAACATTTTTCAATGGCCCATGTGATTCCAATATTAAAACAAGATTGAAAACCACTAGACGAAACAAAAATCACACAAAACCTAATCATAAATCATGTTCTTCAAAAACTTATACAATCATATGTATGTTTATACTGTTAGGAGTCAGGTATACAAAGCTGAATAAAATGTATCTTTTGAGGCAAACATTTTGATGTACCTTAACTACAGTACGACAAATACATGCTGAAGGTACTATAACTACAACACAGAAGAGCTACGTCCAATTAAACAATGCAGGGGAAGGTTAGGTACAGGGGTACTGAAAGTCTAGGGGGCAGGGGGTACCAAATAGATAAATAGGAACTATGCAGAAAAAAGGAGGGTAAGGAGAAGATCTAAGCACTGAGCAGAGAAGATAACAAAAATAAAATGCTATGATGTAGTTCAGTGGTAGAAAGTTTGCATAACATGCAAAAAGCTGTGGGTTTGTTCCTCAATACAAAAAAAAAAAAAACCTGAGAGAGGAAAAAAAAAGCAAAAAAGATCTCGGTGACAACAACCAACATTACTCATGTTTGATGCTAGCATTAAAGCACTAGGCATAAAAACAAGAGTAAACAGGAAACTGGCGGAGAAAAAAACATGGAAGTCTTTACACACCATAGTAAGGAGCTTGAACTTTACCATGTAGGTGATAAACAGAGGAAGAACATGGTCAGCCTGTACTGGGGACAGAGCACCAGAAGCCAAGAAGAGCAGCAACGGTGAACACGCCCTGAGCGCGCACCACGTGCCTGGGAGAACACTGCTGAACTCTCCATGCTGTCTCCATTTCTCCTCCCATCACCACAAATCTGTGACACACACTATTATCTTTATTTTACGTAAGATACTTTACTTTTTGAGATGGTTTTTGAATACCTTGTTCAAGTAACAAAAGAGGGGATTCAAAACAATTCTGAGCCCTGAAGCTGAGCTTTTAACCTCTAAATCAGAAGTAGAGGCTAAAGGTTAACAAATTGCTTAGGAAAATAGACACAATTAGGGCAGTAACAGTATGTCTGGAGAAGAAGGAACAGATTGCAGAAATATTTACAAGTTTTAAAAATTATCAAAATCACATGATTGAGCCAGGCATGGTGAGGAACACCAGTAATCTCAGCTACCCTGGAGGCTGAGACAGGAGGATCACAAGTTTGAGGAAATTGCGGACAACTTAACAAGATGCTATCTCAAAGAAATAAAAAGGGATAGGGATGCAGGTCAGTGTGAGACAATGGGTTCATTCCCCAGGACTGGAAAAAAATCTAAACGATTCAACTTTTAAAGATTATGAAATCCTGCTACATGTAACAATATGGATGAACATAAAAACATGATGCTAAGTGAAATAAGGCAATCACAAAAAGACAAATATTTATAATTCTATTTATAAGGTAGATAGAATACCCAAATGCATACAGATAGAAAATAGAACAAAAGTTACAGCAAGATGAATCAAAAGATATCAGAAACACATTTTTTTTCAGGAATACGAATTTATGAGACAGTATGAAGGTTAAATAAACCTCCACTGATCCTTAAGATAGTGAGGGGTCTACAACACGGGAAAGATAAGCAAGTATAGATAACTGTAACTTGCTTTGAGCTACTTATAAAAAAGAAAAACTACTTATACATGTTTTCAAAATTAGATCAACATAAACTTCCATATTGCTAACGAATTAAAAGTATCCTATAATGAATGAGGAGATATTTTACAAGGTAATACAATACTCTTACATGTTTGGATTTTGTTTTAGATATAGGCCTATTTAAAACTAATAGTTGGGGCTCGGGATTTAGCTCAGCAGCACAAGCACCTGCCTGGCAAGTGCAAGGTCGGGAGTTTGATCCCCAGTACCAAAAACAAAAAAACAAACAAATAAAACTAACAGGCAAGTTATATAAAAAGTTACCTAGTATATAACAAACACAAAGCAAAACTACGATCTGAAGCTTGCATCATCTCTGATAATTTTAAAGATTATGAGGTTGGTATTATACCTAGTTTTCAATCTATAAATGAATTTCAGAAAGTAACATTACATTATCTGTAAAGAGTAAATCTGGAATTTGAACATATTGTGGCCTCAAAGCAACCATTGCCCTCTAACACATCCTTGATTAATATCCCTCAACTATTTTCTCATACCAGAAAAATGTATGATGACATCTAACATGTAATGATAGAGTACGTCCTTGCTCATCACACCAAAAACCTGCAAGGTTCACACAGAATCCAGGAAAAACAATGGCTCCAATACTAAGTGATTACACACACACACACACACACACACACACACACACACACATTTTAGATTTACAACTGTTTACTTCAAAACATTTCATAATTATTACTTTAGCCTATATTTATTCTTGAACTTTACACACTATGTAGAAAATATCAGGAAAATACTCAAAAGAACACACTTTGATCTTAATACTTTGTACCAAAACTAAAAACAAACTTGCAAAAAGACCTTGACAAGTTTTATCAAATATCAGAAATAGTCTAAAGTAGGTCAAATAGTATCTAATAGTTATTAGTATTTGAAACTCTCAAAATAATGTCTTTTTTTTTCTTTTTTTGGTTTTTCTTTTCTTTTTTTGGTACCAGAGATCACGACCTCGCACTTGCCAGGCAGGCGCTTATGCTGCTGAGCTTTCTAACAGACTGTGTTTATGGCCTTTCTTGGTCCTGTATATATCTACCCTACCTAGGAAATTTTAAATATCCTGAAAATAAAATATTAAGATGGTGTTTAACAGTCTATTGCTATAAACTTGCAAGGTCATTATAAAGGATGACTAATCCATGAGCAAGAGCATAAATTTTGTCGCATAATACTACACCGTAAGAATGGAATTAGTGATAAGACATAATTTGTATTTGTAAAAAGATAATGCAATTCTTTTAGTATTGGAGACTGAACCAGGGCCTTCTCACTGAACTACATTTACAGCCCTTTTTTAGTTTTCATCTTGAGACAGGGTCTTGTTTGTAGGGGGCAGTGAAACAGTCTCACGGCTGCTGCCCCATCTCTCCTCCGTTTTCCTCTTCCCTGTGGGCATTCAGCGTGTCAGCCTACAGTTCCCATGATCCTCTCTTGCAAGCCTACATTGTAAGCCTACATTTCCCATGATCCTCCCCTGTCCCGCCGGGAAATGACGACGACCCGTACATGCCCCCATATGATGACAGCTTCCACTCCCGTTTCTATATAAACCTTAAACATTTCCACAATAAATGAGACTTGATCAAAACTGCTCGACTTGTCTCCATTTCTCTCTCCTCTTGCCCTGCCCCCATCCCCTATCCCGTCTCTCCTCCAGGCGAGACCCACGAGTTGATCCACGGGCTGGATCACTTGTTAAGCTACTGTGTTGCCCAGTCTGTGCTCAAACTTGCAATCCTCCTGCCTCAGCTTCAAAGAGTCCTGGGATTATAGGCATGGCCACCACACAGTTATAATGTAATACTGTTTCTAATTTTTATGATCCAAAATTCTCTATGAATCTTTCTTCCATCACTGTGAATTCCTTGGAAATTAATAATGCAGACCTACTTTTACTACAGAAAGTTTAAAAACAGCTTTTTTTCCTAGTGTTTGCATTCCAGAAGGAATTATATAAAACTAGTATTTTAGAAACAAAATTATAAACCAGATAATTCCTCATGGAGAGAAAACTTTCACATGTGAGTTCAAGAAAAGTGGGTAAAACAAGAAAACAAAATGCTTTGGAGGCCTTCTGTATCTTAAGCATAAATGAATAATCTCAAAAGATTCATTAAATTACCAGGATAAATTTCTGAACCTTAAATTTTACTTGCACACACAAAAAAACTAAAAAAACAATTTAATAAGTCTTGGGCTGGGGATGTAGCTTAATGGTAGAACACTAGCCTAGTAAATGCAAGGGCTCTACGTTCAAGACCCAGCACCACAAAAACTAAGCAAAATAATTCTCACAATGTAAATGAGGGATAAAATAAATTACTGTAAAACAAATGTATTTTCTTTAAAGAATTATTCTGACTCATCATTTGAAATTAAAAGTTTAGAAATGCTGAGTATGACTATTTTAAGACCCGATGGTTATACTTAAAATAACAATAAAGAAATAATTTTTCTAAGGAAAAAAACAAAAGATACAATTCTGATTGATCTGATGGCTTAAAAAAGAAACTCAGGAAGTCTCGCCATTGGCCACTACCTATTCCCTAAAACCAAGAAGCTGAACATAGAACTGTACCTCCTTAGATACAGGCAGGCTCCTGGGTTTTACTACTTCTCCTGGCTGATTTATGGAATCACCGCCATACATACAATTTTTAAGAAGATGAAGCTGTGTGGCAGTCACTTGGTGGTGAAGAGTCCCCTGAGAGCTCGCGGAGAGAGGCCCACCAAGCAGATTTTGAGTCACTCGAGCAGGAATGCTGAGCACCGGCTCCACACTGGAACCTAAGGGAGAGCCCTGAGAAGGAAATGCAGCGCCTGACCCATGGGCACACAGAGAGTTCTCAGGCTGGCTCAGCAGAACTTCAGGCAGGATTCCATGCTCATGTCCAGGAGGCACAAATATATCACTGGTGGCATTTTCTAAGTGGTTCCTATCCACTGGCCCAGAATGTAGAATCGTGGGTTGCTGTAACACAGCTTCCATTCTCTGTGACTTCTCAGGAGTTGCTTGAAGAGAACATGGGTTCAACAGTGGAACGCTGCCCTGTATTACTGAAGGCTGCCCAAGTTGGTGGAACACTTGAACTGGATGCTGAAGAACATTTGGTCTTCCAGAAGTCTGTGTCACCATAATTGGCACATTAACTTTATAAAGGTGACCTTATAGAAGGAGAAAACAAAACTAAGTATAATGAATTATAACTTCCTAAAACAATATATCCAATAGGCTGGGCAAAATACATCAATCAGTTAATAGTGATTATCTCCTGGCATTTGTCTTCTACTCTTCAGACTATTCTGTATTTTTTATAATAAATGTGTAGTATTGTTATTTTGAAAATTATATTTGCTTTGCTTTACCTCTAGTCTTTTCCTATTACTCTTCACATGATACATTCTGAGATACATACAGACCCGCAATATTTAATCCATGACCTTCTATCATTTGATAAATTAAGATTATCAACTCAAAATGAAATTTTAACAATCATGTAAAAATGTATTTTATAAATTTAAGATACCATTATAAGAAAAGGCTATCAAAAAAAGAATTTAATTTCAACAGTTATTAAATTTCTTTTTCCCTCTCTGTCTTTAAAATAATACTAATAGGAAAAAGGCATTTATTTGAGCACTGTTACTTACTTGAGTTTTACTTCAACTTTATGATACCCAAACAATAGTTCTGACACTGTCAAAGACTGCACTGAAAAACAGAGGTTGATTAACCTCTAATTCTGGATGTCCTTTCCATTACGCCATGCAATCTCTAATATGATAGGAGACCATGGCCTAATCTTTACTTTTCCTTGATAAGAGCTACCAGGAAAGTAGATATACTGTTTAATTTTGTATTTGCTGAAACTTACATAATTAACTTAAACTAGAAAAGTATATACTTCAAATACATACATATATATATGTGTATATATATATATATATACATATATATATATAAAATATACTTTATACAACCTTGGGAAAAAGAATTGGGAACAAATCACAGAACAGGCCTACGACAGTGTCTTTTGCAACAGACTGCTTCCATGATAGTAATAGCTGCCATTTATTCTTTTTTGTTTTGTTTGTTTCAGTACTGCTAATGGAACCCAGAACCTTCACCCTGAACTACATTCTCATCCTTTTTTTTTTTTTAAGACAGAGTCTCACTAAACTGCCCAGGCTAGGCTCAAATTTGCAGTCCTCCTGCCTCAGCCTCTCAGAGTGCTGAGATTACAGGCATGTGCCACCATGGCTGCTTGATTATTACTCTTAAAGTAGACTTTATTAAAGGTTCCTATAATTTCTACCATACAGTCATTAACCATGAAATTTAATGTCCATAAGTTAGTACCAATGCTAAAAACAAAATATTCTTAGCATATTCTCTCACCAGATGCAGTCTGTAACGTCACACCTGCTGGTACATAAATGGGATAACCAGGAAAAGTAAAGCTTGCACTGGAGTTTGAGGTGCCCTAGTATAAGAAATTTATATTAGAAAGTTAGAAGACTTTGCTTGATCTTTTTCCATATCATAAGAGATTTAAAAAATCTAATTCCAGATAGTAAGACTGTAACAATTTGATATTTAACATTTAATATTAGAGCTGAATTCTTTGAATAAAAGTTTTTTAATATTTGATTTAGATCATTCCATCAGAAGAAAGAGGAATTCCATTACGTAGTCATTAGAAATGAGGCCATAAATCTTAATAGAATGAACATGGCTCATCAAACTTTCCCAATACATAGCCTGGACCACTGATTCTCAAGATGTCAATATAAGAACCGCAGAGCCAGGTGTGGTGCACACACATGTAACCCCAGCACTCTGGGAGGCTGAAGCAGGAAGATTACAAGTTCAAGCCCAGCTTGGGAACTTGGTAATTCAGTAAAATCCTGAAAAATAAAATTTAAAAAGGACTAGAGATGTAGCTCAGTGAGAAGCTCAGGGTTCAACCTCCAGTACTGCAAGGAAAAAAAAAAAAAAAAGAACCACAGCTGTTTATAAGGGTCCTCTACTCTCTAAGATGGGCATTTTTAAATTAGGTGTGATAGTACATAATTTGTAATATAATAGTGTATAATCTCCATTTTGGAATAATTAAATATCGGAGTATTAAAATAAACAGAGGGATACAGGAAAGTGTTTGCCTATCAAATCTGTAAAATTTGAAAGAGTAATAAGCAACATATAAGGTTGAGGAGGATGTGATAAACACTAGTCTTCAGTTTATGTGAGCATATCTTGGCACATTCACTGGAAGGGCAACTTTGCAATACTTGAGAACATGCATGACTTTTAACACAGAAATTCTGCTCCTAGGGATTTACCCAATTATCACACAAATAACAGATATATGTAAATATAATCAGTAGAATGCTATATTAGAAAAACACCTGGAAATAAATTTAAATGTCTACCAACAAAAAATTGGTTAAATAAATTGTGGTATATCCACGAAGGTTAATCTATACTGGCACTGAAAGGAATCCATCTGTATCACTAAAGAAGGAAAGGAAAAAGGAAAAATTATAGAAACAGTAAAGAAAGTGATCCTACTTTTTATCCTGAAGAGTAGGAATGTAAGGACTACAGAACTTTTTTGCATTTTACTTTATAAATTGCTTGTTTTTATTATTTTTTTAATCAGGAAAAAAGATAGCCCATGAATCCCAAGGGTAGAAATAGTTCATTGGTCTCCTATTAAGCAGTGACAGTTTTTTCAAAACTCCTGATGAAGTCTGGGGTTTCTGTTTGTTCTTAATGAAAAAATGGAAATAACTGGTCCACTATATTTTATACAATAAAAAGAGAGCCCACAGGCTGAAGGAAAATGAAAAAGCAATGGATCATATACCATCAATACCACAGATGAAGAGTAAAAGTAAAAAATTATTATTCTTCACCACCTGAAAAATTGTTCATTTTTCTATTAATAATAATTTTATTTCCTGTCTAAAGACTGGGAATAGAGGATAAACACTATTTCACAAGACTACAAAATGACCAAAATATTCCAGTTAAATACAGAGTAAAACTGTGCCATAACTAATTATTGAAGAAAACATAAGCAAAAATATCACATCAAAATTATCTATTTAAGATCCACTAAGTATGTACCAGCATATAGTATATTAACTCTCCATCCTATATAACTTCAGAAATTCCTTAACCTTGTAGGTATAGTCTTGGCAAATACTAACAATTACTTTGGAAGACTGAAAAAGTTAGAAGAAAATGCTGATTCTGAATCTCCTGAGTTTTGTTATAATATAGCAACGATTCCTATTTCTCATTCCTTACCATATCTTTTCCTATTCACCCAAAGGATCATAAATTACACCTATGCCCAGCATTCTTTCCCCATTCCCTAAAAGTGAGGCATATCTTTTAAAATGTACTTTAAAGAAGCTACATACCAGTTCTGCTGTAGTAAAACCTTGAAGAGTTCTACTAGCAGGAATAACTAACGATGCTGTGTAGAAAACAAAATAAATATTATACATTCATTAGAACTTACCGATTTTTTAAAATACCAAATATTTTTAAATATTTTCTACTATTAACATGCTACACCATGATGAACTCTAAACTTTCTGACTCCAAGTGAATAAAATAGTATTTAATTAAATTTTTTCCAGCAACTTTAGAGAAAGACTTTGTAACTAATCTCTTTTAAGTACCAAAAGGAAGTATCTCATTATAATCAGGCACACTAATTCTTAACAAAACATGAAAATTCTCCTTTCATCCCCTTTTTTATTTGAAAAAGCATCTCACTGAGTCACCAAGTTACATAGGCAGAGCTTGAACTTGCAATCCTTCTGTCTCAGCCACTCCGAATGCTGGGAGTACAGACAATCACCACCGTACCTGGCCCACATTCTCTTTAGTAAATCAATGGGGTACTAAATCTCCACTACAGCTTTTCATTGGCGAGACTAAGTAATACAGTGTTTGTTAAAGCAGTGCATTTCTAGGAGAATGTACTATTGATCAAAAATATGTAACCCAACATAAATCCTCCCTAAATTTTATAAATTTCTATTCATTCATTTCATAGAAGCATATTTACAGTACTTTGACCAAGTAAGCAAGCACAGCTACACAAGTTTAGTAACAAATGAACAAATGAGTTTGCAATGAGGTATGGCTATTAAGAAAAATATAAGAAAACAAATTCTAAGGTGAATTCCAACTCAGCCTGCATTAAAGCTACAATCACATTTATCTTTCCTTTATTATCTGCTGCCTTTCTATGGTAACTGTCCTTATAATTCATCTAAAGAAGTATAGAGACCATAAAATAGAAGAATCTTAGTTGATCAATGTAACCATAAACTTTAAATGGTTAAGCTTAATTTTACCTGCTGAACATAACTCTTAAGACTATCATTTTTCTTTAATAAAAACAAGAATTTTTTAGCATGCTTCTGCAGCCACACATATATTAATGTCACGTTTATTATGGTGTTTTTTTCACATATTGCATTAGGGAAAATTACCCTGAAGATCTGTTTCTGATGCTGGAATGACTCCATCACATACATACAAACAGCTCAGAAGAGCAAGTATTTTTTAAACTAACCATTCTTGCCATGTTCAGACAATGGAAGTTAGGCAGCAGATTGATGGTTAATGAAGCACAGAATTATTTTTATCCTCTCCCCATCTATGGTTTTGCTTATTAACAGGCATTCTTTTAGAAAAGCTAAATGACAAAGAGTCACAGTGGCAGGAACACAATGGTATTAGTCTTAATTAGCTGAAGTGAGCAAAGCTTAAGCTGCTAACGCTTAAGCCATAGCCTGAGAGGAAACAAAACTCCGTTAACACACTATCTAAAGCAATTAAATGAATTTCCTGGGGAAAAATAGCAACAATTCTTCTCTTTTAAATACCTTGTAATAAATATTAAAGGATAATTTTCTATATTTAAAGAAATCAAACAGAGCTATAAGAGAGCTTTAATTCTCATGCAGACATCAGAATATAAGCAGTGAACTAACAGATGTATACTGAAGTTTCATGCAGCTCCTATCCATAATTTTGAGACTAAATTCACAAATTATATGCACCATTTATGTACACTTGCAAGTTATATACACCATAAAGTTATGGCTCATTTTTAAGTAGAATATTTTTAAATATTCAAGATGATTTTAATAACCAAGTAAGTTTTACCTATGTGTTTTTACTCAAACTATAACTTCAAATTCATTTATATATTCTAGAGATATTAATCTCAAAAACAGTAAACCTGATAGCAAGAATTCAAACCCATAAATAATTATAAAATTTTGAAATATAATTATCTGGCATAATCATATTCACATCTATAAGTACTTTTTGCTACTTACCATCAAAAACTTTCGATATGTTACTGCAATTTGTAGCTTCACAGTTCTTTACAAATCTTAGTTGGCAAGTCGCAAGACTTTAAAAATGCAAAGCCTGGTCAGTTTATTTTTTGTGACTATCATCAGCATGTGGCTATCTCTCACTGAACTGAATAGTCTAACCATTAAATGAATGACCTAAAGAGTTGATCACACTGATAAAAATTCCACCAGATCTAAGTTCAAGAACAAGTAGACATATTTTCTCTACCCATAGTTTGGGAATTTTAATGTTCAAAAATGAAAGCCCCCACAAATTTCTCACTGCTCCTGTTCTGCCTTTTCCTTCTTACCACAGTGAGAGACGGTTTCATTGTAAAAAATCATGTGAAGGCTGGGAATGTAATGGCAGAAAACTTGCCTAGCATGTGCAAGGCCCCACATTCAAATGACAGTACCACAAAAAAATTAAAAAGTAAAAATATGCCAGATGTGGTGACACATACCTATAAATCCAGCACTCTAGGAAACTGAAGGAGGAACACTACAAGTCCAAGCCCAGTTTGGACAACTTAGTGACTTAGTGAGACTTTGTTTCAAAATAAAAAATTAAAAATGGGCTGGGGACACAAAGAACCTGGGCCCAATTCACAGTACCACAAAAATAAAAAACATGTAACACAAAGACCAACTAGCAGAAGTTAATCTGAAGTTCCCTAGAAATCAGGCAATTGTAAGATAACCGCACATACAAGTTTGCCCAGAACAGTCCCAGTCTATACCTACTACCCTAGGGTAATTATCAATGGAATCCCATTTTTCTCAAATGTAGAATGTAAATTACATATAAACACATAAGTATAGAGCAACAGTTCTCACAGCGTAATCTG
The DNA here is from genome assembly GCA_004363535.1 of Dasyprocta punctata. Classification (NCBI taxonomy): domain Eukaryota; kingdom Metazoa; phylum Chordata; class Mammalia; order Rodentia; family Dasyproctidae; genus Dasyprocta; species Dasyprocta punctata. The sequence continues at coordinate 9,451 of RJWM01012318.1, read as the reverse complement.
CAAAACCCATGGGGGCCCTAATACTCTTATTTCTATAAAAACAAGGCAATGTATTCCTTTTTCATCTCATTAAATATTTTTGTTCTGTTTTGCTGACATTGGCACTGATGATTCAGAAACAATGAGTAAACCTGCAGGTGCCCCAACATGAATGAAGGCCGTAGCACCAAACCTTGCTAGCAGTCACTGTGTCCTCCATCACCACTCTGAGAGAAAGGAGGGAGGGAGAAAAGAAACAAAAAAAGCAGCAACAGCAGTAAAGCAGTTTCACTTTAAAAAGCCCTTGGTGGAACCTCAGAATTATTAATTATACTAAATTTCAACCAGCAAATATGTTTTGCTTCTAATATTTTATGAGAGGAAATTGAAAGAATACATAAAGCATTTCTACAGTCTACCAAAGCACAAAGAAAAGAATTTGTGCTATTATTTAAGTTATGTGTTCACCTAACACCCTCTTTTTGAAGAAACACCATTTTTATTTGAAAGAATGACATAAACTATGATTTTTCAGACTTGGTTGGGCATTTGACTGACAGTTTTGAAAGTGAACTAAGTATTCTCATCACTTTAAGGAAAAAAAAAAACCACTATGAGTATTTGTTTGCCAATGATAAAATTCAAGCAAAACTTTGCCTTGGAAAATATGTATTGACTGCAGCAGACAAGATATGTGATGATATTAATGACTTTTTTATCTTTTTATCTGGGATCTTGCAGCAGATGAGATGTGTAATGATATTAATGACCTTTTTATCTTTTTATCTGGGATCTTACTAAGTCACTATGTTCCCCAGGCTGGGCTTCAACCTACAATCTTCTTGCCAGTTCCGTGCTGAGATTACAGGTGTGTGCCACTGTCCCCAGCTGACTTTATATTGTATAATTTTTCAGCTTCATAACTCAGTGAACCAACATTTTCCAAATAACCAACATATATTGCAAAATTACACATGGGTAAAGAGCCATATATAGTGCAAAATACATACGTCAGTGAGTTCTAATGTGATGTTCTGAAAAGTTCTTGAATTTAGTTTCAGATTTCACCTTCCACTATGTTTTACTGTAGTATCAAATTACTTGAAAATGCTATTGAAATATCACTTCATTTTTCAATTATATACCCGAAAAAGGTAAAATTTTTTCATATATCCTAACAATAACATATTATAATAGATTACATGTAGAAATAGACATGAAACATGAAAAGAGTGAGGCAGTAATTAAAAACCTAACAGACATTATGTTACATAAAATAAACCAGACACAGAGACAAGCACTGCATTTTCTGTCTCACATGTGAAAGGGAAACAAGTTTATCTGAATGCAAAATAGTGATTTCTACAGGTTGAGATGGAGAGCACGGGGAGATAGAGGGAGGTGGGGCAGCAGGTTCCAAAACAAAACTAGATGGGAGGAGTAAGTCAGTGTCCCACAGCACCGGGAAGTGTGTGTAGTTCACAATAACCTATTATATATTTTAAGAAGAACTAGAAGAGAACAGCTCAAAAAGACAAAAAAAAAAAAAAAGAAAGAAAATATACTAATCCCATTTATGATAGACTCTTAAAAAATTAGTACCAGACTTATGAATAAATTCAAAGAATTGAAAGATCTGTACCATTAACCTGAAAAGTAAAAAGCAATAATGAAATAATTGAAGATACAAATGAAAAGTTATTCTATCTTCATGAATTGAAAGATTTAATATTGCTAAAATGTCCAAGTCACCCAAAATAATTTACAAATTCATTGCAATCTCTATCAATTCCAATGGCATTCTTCACAAAAATATGAAAAGCAATTCTAAAATTCACATGAAACAACAAAGAAAAACTCAAATAACCAAAGCAATTCAGAGGAATAAAAACAAAGTTAGATGCATCAAACTCCTTAATTTAGAATTATATTATAAAGCCAGGAGGTTGAAATTCAGGCATGGGGGACCATTCAAATCTAGGAGTTCAAGGCCTGGACAACATAGCAAGATCCCGTTTTAAAACTGAATAAGTAAAACAGTATTACAGAGCTCTAGTAATCAAAACAGCATGGTGCTAATATAAAAGCACAGGCCAGTGGAACTGAATATCAAAATCAAAAATAAACCCAAACATACCCAGTGAACTAATTTTCAACAAGGGCACTAAGACACAACAGAGAGGCCAGGCATGATGGTGTACACCTGTAATACCAGCAATTGGGAGGCTGAGGCAGGGGGGTTGCCATGAATTCAAGGGCAGCATGAAATACATGCGACCCTGTCTCAGAAAAGCCAAGACAGAAGAAAGAAAAGAAAGAAGAAAAGAAAAAGAAAAAAGACACAATGGTGAGAAACCAGTCTCTTCAATAAATGGGGATGGGAACACTAGATTTTCACACACACAATGATAAAAGTGGACCCTTACCATACACACATATGCAAAAAACAAAAAACTCAAAATGAATAAAAGACCTAAGCATTAGATTTGAGCCATTAAACACCTAAGCATTAGACTTGAACCATAAAACTCACAAAAGAAAAAATTGGAGAAAGCTTCCATGACATTAACCTTAGCATTAGTTTTTTTGGATCTCGTCAAAAAAACTCGTACTAAAAAACAAAAATAAACAAATTATATCAAACTGCATCAAGCTTCTGCACAGCACAGGAGATGGCCAGTAAAATAAAAGGTAGCATACAGATTAGGAAAAAATATTTGCAAACCATATATCTAATAAAGGGTTAATATCCGAAATCTATAAAGAAGTCACACAACTCATTAACAGGAAAAAAAAAGTAGTTTAATTAAAAAATTACCAAAAACCTATATAGATTTTTTTCCAAAGAGAACATGAAAATTAGACAACAGATATATGAAAAGGTCATCAACGTGACTAATCACAGATATCGAAAGTACAATGAGATATCATCTTACACCTGCAAAGATGGCTATCAAAAAGATAAAATAATGACAAATGTTGGTAAAGATATAAAGAAGAGTTTCTTTGCACAGTGTTGCTAAGAATGTAGAATGGTGCAGCTATTATAAAAAGCAGTATAGAAGTTCATAAATTTAATACAACAACCACAGGACCCAGCAATCCTTCCCATGGCTATATGCCCAAAAGAAGTTAAATTGATACCTCATAAAGATACCTACACGCCAATGTGCACTGCAGCATTATTCTCAGTAGTCAAAATTTGGGAACAACACTGTACGTCCAATGGTGAATAAATGGATAAAGAACATGAAGTATTATTAATATCCTCAGAAGGATTATTATTTATTTGTAAAAAGGAGAGTCTTCCCTTTGCCACAACATGAATGAATCTGGGGGACCTTATGCTAAGTGAAAGAAGCCAACATGAAGAAAAATACTCTATGATCTCATATGAAAAATCTAAAAAAAAAAAAAAAAGCATAAGAAAGAAAGTGAAATACACAGAGATAGGGAATAAATAGGGGCTACCAGAGGCAGGGACACAGGAAATGAGGCAACGTAAGTCAAGGCACACAAAGCAGTAAATACGTAGGATGAATAAGTCTAGAAATCATATGTACAAAATTGGAGGTTTCTCTAATGTTGTACTGTATTCACAATTTTTTACTAGAAGAATAGACTTGAAGTACTCTTGCTACAATTTTTAAAAGTGGGTAACTACATGAAATGATAGGCTTGTTAATTTGCCTGACTTATACTTTTTCACTATATGTATATCAAGGTATCATTTTGTTCATCTTAAGCATACACAATAAAATTTAGATAAAATTAGATACAAGAATTCAACTATTTATGAAACTGGATATTAACAAGATTTGCACAACAGAAAAACTAAGTATTTTTTGTCTTGGAAAATTATTAATTTTCATAAATATGTCTTTATATTATCATGTAATTGGATTTGTAAATTAGTAAATCAGTATTTTTTATATTTCCGAGTTTTAATTTTTGTTAAATAGATACTTAGAACTTATTCTAAGTATCTTAGTATCTAAGTATCTAACTGTCTTAGTATCTAAGCTTAAAAGTTCTTTAGGTTCTTTCAATTTTCAAAAGTGTAAAGGAGTCCTCAGACTACAAGCAACTGAGTGTTGAAGACACAGAAAATTACTAAACAACTGAATAATACAGCCAAGAAAATATGGCTGGGCAAACAAGGTTTAAAAGTGGAAGAGACAAAGGCAAATAACTTATTCAATTGCAGATTTAATTTGAACTCATTATCAAAAGAAATAAAAAGATTGTAGAAGTAAGTTTAAGTTATTTTAATCAGGCTTTAAAGAGCATACCAGGAGAAGACACAATTAAGAAGTACTTCAATTTTATGAGGCTATTTATTTTAAGAATCTTATTGTAGGGTACCAAGAAACGAAGACAGATAGAAACAAGGTCTGTAATGCACTTCTAAAGGATACAGCAATTCCTCCTAAACCTCTTCATTATAAATCACATAGAAGAGAATAAGAAGAAAAACTGCTTATTTTAATATAATTATTTCTATTATTCTAACCTTTAAGACAAAGAATAAGGTGCTGAGTGAAAACCAGCTAGATACATTAGTTGCCAGTTTTGTGATTTAAATTGCTAGTCATATTACCATCTTGTGGCAAAAAGAAGTACTGCAGTTTTGAAGGACAAAAACCGGAGAGATGTTAACCACACTTTTGATAAAAGACAAATATTCTCCCCTTCCCTCCACACCCTCATGCCAACTCCAAGTAAAATGAACCATTAGAGTTCTTTAATAAAAAAAAAAAAATAGGTTTAAAAAAGTCTGAAAGAATGTTAAGCAAAGAAATAGTAAAAGGAATGTACTGATACAATGGCAAAATTAAAAGGAAAGTATAGCTAAAAACCCAATGACTGATGAAAAATGCTTCAGTGTGTCAATAGAACAATTCAAACTACCATGTCAAATTCTTACAGAGCAAATTACATTTTATAAGCACCACACGAGATAAAACTTGTGTTTTGGTAGCTTAATTTCATTGTTACTTTATTTTATTTTATAAGTTAAAATTGCTGCCCACTTAAACCCTCTGATTTTGCAATAGAAGAAGTATTTGTATCCCTAATATTTTCTCTTCACCTCGGCCCACATAATTTTCATGTGAATGTTCCCAAGCATGCAAAAATCTACTTACTCCTGATAATCTAATCCAAAATCTACTCTTACTTCTTGCAGACACTATTCTACAGAATTTCAACTAAACCCAATAAAATCTATTTGTGTATATACACACAATTAGCATAAAGATTACAAGAATCAGATAAGGAATAAAGGGTATAAAGATAGAATAATACGTTGTATCTTTTATTAGCTAGCCTTTTTCAGTTTAAATTGACATACATAATATGAACAAGTATTTCCCTTAGATGCAGACATCTAGATTCTATAAGTCTAAAGATAAAGATAAAATGCATATGGTCAATTTCTTGCCATTATTTTACATAACCAAAACAGTAAGTTGCCTAAGTTTCATATTCTTGTTCATTCTCTACTTTGCTTCCAATACAATAACAGATTTATAAGATATACTGGAAGTAAAAGATCAAGAATGCACAAGTAAGCAAGCACCTACCTGTCCTGCTTCCCCTCTGCTACTTCAGCAATGGTAGACTCAATCAAATTCTCCGAAACAACCAATGAATGGGTACTCCAAGCTCAGACTACATAATACGTTTCACTAAAGTAAGGCTGTGACACTTTTGTGAAATATAAAGTATTTTTTAAAAACTAGTTCAAACAATCTGACTTTTTAAATCAACAACTACATGACATAATGATTTATACTGTGTTCATTTAATGGTAATGGTTCTGATGTCGAAGTATTCTCTAGTTTAAGAACATTACACTAATTTAAAAACACTACCAAATGTTAATGTGCTCTGAAGATATAAATAGCACTAATTTATAAATTTTATCCAACCTGTTGATGACTGCAAAGTTTGGTGCAAGGTGTGTGGCAACTGAAGGGTGAACAATGGTGAATGGATGCTATTTCCAAAGAAGTCTTCCGTTGCTTTAGACTGCAACACTTTGGTTTCCCAGAGCTGCAGAGGAAAAAAAAAATTTGCTTTTTAAAAACATTTTGGAATATTTACTTCTATTGTTTAAGTTTTTAAATTTAAATTGTCAGCTGATGGCACACAGAGTAAGTGCTACATTATAACTGATGAGATCGAACTATAACTTTTCTGGGTTTTTTTTTTTTTTAGCTGAATACAGGGAGAAAAATGTATTGTCTACAAACCTGTTTCAAGTCTTTTAAAACATGTTCTTCTATACCTTCTTCAGCAAACAGATCCCGCACTCCTTCAATTACATCTTCAATTATAGATTTGTAGAGTTTAGGCTATACAAAAGCAATTGGTAAAGCTTTAAATTCTTAACTTTGAATGTATTCAGCCTTAAAAGCCATTAGTGTACAATTCCTAATCTCATAGTTTAAAAAAAATTTTTTTATCCTAAGTACATCTTACTCCCAGCTAGTCACAGTTCGCCATAAATTGTGTTGGCTCCAGAGCCCTAACTTCAGCAGCTGTGGACTCCTTGTGGTCCTCTCCCTACAGAGCTGAATTACAGGACTACCATAAAATGTAAGATAATGTCACATGGGTATCATTATAAAGATAAACATGGTTATTTTACTTCGCTTTTCATCTGTATATAACCTCCCTGTTCCTTTTTAAAGGAGAAATTAATTTAAGACAGCTGGAAAAAGAATTTCTGTTTTCAGTTTTTCTCAAAAAAGCCAAAATAGCTTTTTCAGGGTTCACTATGTTACTTCCATGAATGTTAATAAACTTTGAGGCTTAAAAGTGGGGGGTAATCAAAGTTCATCCTACTTGCAAAATACACAGTCTCCCTCTCTCATACACACACACACACACACACACACACACACACACAAGACCACACAAATATGTCTATTTGGAACCACTATCAAATAAAAGTACAATTGCACCAAAATTAATTTCCTATAACATAAACTAAGAGAGATGTAAACAAACCTAACCCTTCAGCAATGTCCATATTGTACAGTTATGACAACATCCTAAAGTGTCCTACTAAAATCATGTTATAAAATAAAATTAATAGATTTCTACACAGATTATACATTGGCTATATGAATAAAACAATGAGCACGTGAAATAAACTTAGTCTTTCAAATCTATGTTAAATGTGCTCTACCCCGGTCCTCAAACCAAAAGGGAAATACTAAGTGTGCTGATAATACTATTTAGCACAAGTTTCACTGATGAAAAATGGCAAAACAGGAATTTAGTTGAGTTACTTAGTTCAAATTGTTTAATCAGACCGAAATGAAAATTCTAACATTCTATAGGATTGCTTCTTCATGTTACTCATAAAACATCCTAAATACTCCAGTTCACTCCAAAAGAAGCTACATTTTATAAGAGTCCTTCTAAAGATCTAGGGTAAAACTATAAATAGATCAATCAGCAACATTTAAATATGTTAGTCTCAAACATATTCATTAAGACTAAGTGCCCCTAGATTAGTTGCTTCTTCTAAAACAGGTTACCCTGATAAAGGCTTGCTGAATTGAAGCTTCCGTGTTAATCCCAGCTAGTGTGATCACATTTACAGCTAGAGGAAAAAATTCCTAGGGCTAAAAACATTTTTAAGGTCTGCCCTCAGAACATAACAACAGCAGTCAAAAAGAACCCATTAGAACACAATTTTTCAAAGCAAAATAGGTATGGCACATAGTTTCTCTTCTAGAACTACAGTTAAAGACTTTACATTGCTTACTCCATTATCTTTATTGAAACTATATTTAATCCAAAAACCCACCTTAGTTCCTTCTCTAAGAGAAAACATAGGCTCTGCTTAGAGTTTACAATCAGGTATACTTCTTAAGCCTATATTCAAGTATCTTGTATTTCTTTAAATATAATCATAAAATTGACACACATTAAACCAGCATATCTAAAAATAATGGAATCTTTCCCGCTACATATGTATACATGAAATTTTAAAAATTTATCTGGACAATACATTGTCTTTCAGGAAATATAAAGTCTGTGGAAAATAAAGATAAAGCCTTTTCTTTTTTTAATTCGGGTTTTTTAAGACTGATGGAGTCTCACAAATGTCATTTAAACTGTAAATCTTGTGAGTTTTAGGAAACCGTGAGATGCTAAAGGAAAAGGAAGGGCAAGAAAAGACTAACAATTGGTGGAGTAACAAGTCATACCACATTACCTGTTGTTTCAAGTTAATAAACAGTGGGCCCTTGACTTACGAACTCAATTCCTTCCTGAGGGCTGGTTGTAATTTACGTTATCAATTGAAGGCTCAGGCTCCTCTACACAGCCTTCAAAGGCTCCCTCCTGTATATAGGCAGATCTGTGTCCTTAGACATTGTCCAGGAAAGATGTTGCAATCGTCCCTCCACAGCTCTTTAAGGTTAAGTCTGCATCTGAGACCATTAAGAAGCCTAAGCACCAGCATTCGGGTCATAACTCAAGACTGGTCATAAGTTAAAACCCAAATTGTTCGTATGTCAGTCCAGTCATAACTCAAGGGTTCGTTTACACTTTAAATCAACCTCACGGCCCTTACTGAAATTAAAAATTAGAACACAAGTGAACTCGGGGATTTTCTAAACAGGCGGGAAATGAGCAGGGTGGAGGGTGACTGCACCTCTAAACTGCTTCCCCCAGTGCTGGGGACGGAATCCGGAGCATGGCGCAGGCTAAGGCAGCACTCCACCACTGGGCTACACCCCAGCCCTTTACATTTTGAGCCGGTTTCAATAAACTTCCCAGGATGGGCTCACACTTGGGGTCCTCCTGCCCCAGCCTTTAGGAAAGATGGCATTACAAGCGTGTGCCAAAACACTCCCTCCATACTGGGCCCGCACCACTCTGCGTGGCTGGGGAGGACACCTGTGCCTGAGGAGGGGGAGCCCCACTTCCGGGCACTACGGGGCCCTCCGCCTGGCCTCCAAAAGAGTGCAAGAACAGGGTTTGTGAAAGTCTGTGACGTGCTACTGAGGATTAACGGGTGTGTGGGGTTCAACTGCCGCGAACCCAGGGTGCTGCGCAGCTTCCCTCTTCACAGGCCCGAAGACGCTCCTTACCACCGGGTTGATGCCGGCCATGACACCAGCTCCAGCGCCCAACCCTTCGCGCCTGCGCAGCACGCGGCGGCCTCTGCGGACCCGGAGCGGGAACCTTTTCAACGGCGGGGCGTTGCCTGGCAACGCAGGGGTGTGGGGGCGGGGCGGGGCGGGGCCGAGGTTAAGGCGCTGAGGTGACTGATTTCCAGGGTGGGCCCTCTATGTCCTCAGCCTGTGAAACAAAGACTGACAAAATAAGGAAGGGCAGTACCACGGGAGATTCCAGTGCACCGTCAGCTTGGAAGGATGTGGGCGAGAGAAGGGAGGATTAGTGATTTCTGCTTTTACCAATTTTCATTCTTTCCCCTAAACCCCAC
>RJWM01012317.1:42188-57026 GCA_004363535.1 Dasyprocta punctata | reverse complement strand
AAAACTTCACCACAATATTCAAACTGATCAGTCACTTCCTCCTCTTCCTTCTTCCTTTGGTTCTTTCTTCACTGATCACCACAATCTGAATAATGAGGTGGAAAAAAACTAAATGCTAAAGGGACAAAATTCTTACCTAGGAGTAAAAGGAAAAGGTTTTGTCTCTGCATATATACTACAGTGTTTTAACCTTGTAACAAATATAAATTAGACTGATACCAGCTATATAAATACATAGAAGTATCTGCAAGGTTATTGACAAAATTCTTAACAATAAGTAGCTCAGTTGGAATTTCCCTGTGAATTTTGCTTTTAACTTTATATCTTTCTTTACACCTTTTGAATTATTCATGATAAACATGTTTTTTCTGAACCAAAAATAAGAAATAAACTCTAACCAAAATGTAAAAAGAGAAGTTGTAATCACGAATGTGAAAAACTACACAATTTAAGCACAAGATAAATATACTTTAAATAAATACAACTAATCTATCCCTTCTTGCTTTCAACATTAACAAGCCCCATTATTTCGGAGTTATTTTAATTACTGCTACATGTTAGCATCAGTCAGATCCTTAACAACAGTTGAACGCTTCCCTGTGTTGCTTAATTTATTTTACTACCAATCAACCCTGCTTAATTTGTAAAGCCATTGGAGTGTGATGTGGACTGCATCTAATTAGACATAGGAGGTGTCAAACATTTCAAACTAATTGTTATCTTTGTTATGCCTTTGTTCTGGAAGCCATCATTTTTAGGGGCCTCCTTGGTGAATAGGGAGTTAGTGTACCTACATTTGTATCCATTTCAAAATTAGCCCCACCAAAACATTTCTGTACCTCTTGGTAAATATATAGCATTTATTTATTTTTACAATTTGCGAGCCAAACAAATATTCCTTAAAATCAAGGTGTCTGCCCGAGCAGTTCCCAATGTTCTGACTCATAAATTCTCTCTTAGCTGGGACATTCTAAAAAGAAGTTTGCATCACATCACCAGTACGACCCAGTCACAGAACTTTAACAACTAGTTCCAGAAAACTCGCACACCTGATTTCCAAGAAGAAAGTTTGTTTGTCGAACTTCCTATCCACAAATGCTAAATGGTATTCTTGCTTATGACTGGAAATTCCATCTGAGAGTTCCAGAAAGCAGAACAACTAATAACTATATACCTCAACATTCCTTCAGAATTATAGTTGAAAACTGAATCATTTTTAGTTGTAGATAACTTAAAGCAGGTCTGTTTGTGAGAAGAAAAGAACTGCACTTAAAATCTCAATGGGCCATGAAGAATTGTGAAATTGATTGGAAATAACCTTTGCAGTCTGGGTCAAAACAACAAAGGGAGAGAAGTACACAAGGCAAAGAGAAAATCACTGACTTTTGGTCCCTCAGATGTAGGTGCCAGGAAAGCACTCTACTCATAGGTGATATTCTATAAATATTAAGCAGCATTGTAATATAATAGGGTACCTCTATTTGTTTTCTGGTTATTTTATTACCTTTATGTTCTTTGAAGTACACTGAATATGCAGATATGGAAGAGTAAATTCCATTGTACCAGAACAATAGTTTAACAGCACATTTTTATTTCTCATTCTTTATGATGGGGAAAATATTGCTTCACCACCTGCTAAGAATTAGATCAACCTGTTTAGAATCCCAGACTCTTCTACCCCTAACTATGAGCTTAATAAAGTCATATTTTCCTACTGGGAAACTTCCCTGGTTTTCCTAACTAAATGATTCTCCTTTTATGTGACCTTACCTTGTACCTTTCTATTTTTGCCTTTTCACAGTTGTGGCTTTGCATATACATTGTTGTTCTTTATTGAATATCTCAGTCATACTGTAGGCTTTAAGCAACATTATGACAAGGACCATAAGGACAGAGGTTGCTTTTTTCACCATGTTGTTTCTAACGCCTCACACAATATCTATAGAGGTAGAGGCTAGGGTGGAGTTCCAATTTAATTTGCTTTGGAACTCACCCTTGCAATTGGTGAAGCATACTTCTAGGTAGTTCTGGCAAGGTCATGGAAGTGTGACCTTGAGGTCTGTATCTGAACCCTTGCTCCTTCCTCTTTGGCACTCTTCCCAGCTTCCATCAAGGGCTTACCACACCCTTCCACCATAATGTCTCTGCCTTGAAGCCAACCAATCATGAACTGAAACCATACGCAAATTAAACCTCTCTTCCTTCAAGTGCTGGGTGTTAATATTGTGTCTCAGTAATGAGAAAGCTGACTAATATAGAAAATGGATACCAGAAGTGGGGTTATTACTGAGACTGTGACAAACATAGGATTTAGAAGCATTTAGAAGCATGTTTTGTGGGAAAAGTTTGGTGATGCAAGCCAGAATGCTATAGGCAGAGCCTGCTGGGTGATTCTGGTCAGAACTGAGAAGACCAGAATGTTGATAGGAATGTGGACAGTAAAGACCAGACTCAAGAGGTTTCAGTTCGGAACAGGTTCCATTGCTGCTGGATTAGAGGACATATGTCATATGCTCTTACAGAAAGTTTTTCTATACCCACCACTTAAAGGAAATACACCTCACCACCATGTTCTCTAGATGCCAGATATGGCACTACAGGACTTAATGTTTTCCTTGCTGAGTTTCCATCTTGCCTTGGTCCAGTTCGTTTCTATTACCCTATTCTGCTTTTCATGGAATGAGAATTTTTACTCTGTGCCACTGTACAATGGGATTATGCAACCTGTTTTTGATTTTTAAAGAATTTGATTTGACTCTCAAAAGAAACTTGGAATTGGACTTTTGAAAAATGCTGGAATTTTTGAGACTATGGAGAAGGAATTATTGCCTTCCTGATTTTATGCAAGATAGTTGTATTGTATTAGGCAGGACTGTGAGCTTGCTATTGTCTTTATTTGGAGATTAAGTATGATTTAAGGAGAGGTGGTTGGGTAGCAAGCTGAAAAAACTGTGGGATATGGCAGTTAGGGTGGAGTTTTAACTTCATTGGCTTTGGGATCTAACCATTAATTAATGGAACACTTTTAGGTGGCATATGGGTGGCATAAAGATGTAATCTAGGCCTTTGCCCATTTCTCTCTGGCATCTTCCCCTGTTCTGCTTCCTGGTTGCCATTAGCTAAAACCTTTGCTCATCCATGCTCATCTGACTTAATGTCTCTGCCTTGGACTGATCATGGACTGAAACCATAATCAAATTAAATCTCTTCTCCTTTAAATTGTGGGTGTTGGGTATCATGTATCAGTGGTGAGAAATTGATTACTACAGTGTCTGACCCGCATTAGCAATTAGTAAATGCACTACTTACTGTAAAAATGAATGAATAAGTGAGTGAGTGAATGAATAAATGAATTTTTTGTAGATCTTTTAAGGATGATACCATTAAAGGTCCAAGGGCAGAGAGATTCATGAAATAAAGTTATGGAGTTAGAAAGAAATAGGACCAGTAAACTTGTCCTGGATTTGTGATAGAAACAGAAACTGAGATTGGATTGCTGTTTAATTTCTGTGATACAACAGACCTTAGAACTAGTCTTAGAAATTGGCTGGGTTTATAATGAAAGAAAGAATCTCTTTTATCTGTAACATATGGGCCTCAGACTCATCATGATCTGGAGCTATTTCAACCAAGCAATGGACAAGAAGTAACCTTTTCTGAAAGGATTATGGTGATCAGGGAAGGACTTTGACAAGGCATGGAGTTTCACCCAGGTTTTCTGCCATGTTTCTCAGCAGCAGTTAGTGTTTGCCAACATGAATAGGCCACATTCTGGTGTCAAATCAATAAACAAATGGTGCTTAACCTACCTTTTCTCTCCTGGAAGGACCTTGTAGGTTTCTGGATCACCTCTCTCCATGTGATGTGGTTCAAATCCAGCTGGACTCCTACCTCCCTGTCACTCACACTCCAGTATCTGCCTGAGCATGTCTTAGAAGAGATTAGCACCCTGTGAAAGTCACCTGGCAAAGAAATTGATATCTTCATAACTCTGAACTGAAACCTCTACCAACAGTGAGCTAAGTAAATTTTTACTTTTTTAACTTTCAGTGTCAGGTATTTCGTCTCAGCAATGAGAAAAAATGACTAAGACAAGTGTGAAGGCTTTGGGTTCAGTTCCCAGTACTGAAAAAATAAAAATAAAATAAGATCAGTGATAGAGTGTTTTCAGTTTCCGATTTCTTGAAATTTCAACGTTCTCATGCTCAGATAAACCTAATCAGTTTCAGTAACTTTTGCCATAGAATACAAAGTACATTATTTTTCAATTGTTACTACAATAAATTTCACGTCCTTAGTTTTAAAAAATGAATTCATTATGTTTAAAGTTTTGCAGGTCATAAGTCCAACACAGGTCTCACTGGGCTAAAATCAAAGTGTTGGGAGGGTTGTGATCCTTTTGAAGACACCATTTCCTCACCTTTTCCAGCTTCTAGGGGCTTCCATCATTCCTTGGCTCCTGGTCCCCTCTCTTCTATTTTCAAACCCAGCATTCTTACATTGTTACTTCTCTGATTCTCAGTAGTTTTAATAAAGGCCCTGCTCTTTGTAAGGATTCATGTGACCAGATTAGACCCATTGCAAAATCCAAGATAATCTCCCCATCTGAAACTCTTTAACATTAAAAATATCTGCAAAGTTCTTTTTGCTATGAAATAACATAGTTTCATGTTTGTTAGAATTAGGGCAAGGACAACCTTCAAGGTCAGTATTCTGCTTACCACATATGGGAATAAAGATTTATATCCTCCAAGCTAGGATGGTTTGAAGTCATATTCTACTGAAGTAATGCCTTGAAAGCAGCTCAGTTTCATTTTTGGAGTACTGCTGCCCTAAACAAACATCCTGGGCATTCACATCATGAGATCCAGGTAGAGGGGTTATTCAAGATGAATACATAACACACAATTTTAAATGTCAAGGCTATGGAACACAGGGAAAGATTGAGGAATTACTCCAGGTAGAAGACAATTAAAGAGATAACTAAATGCAACACGTGTCTCTGAGTTATGTTTTGTCTGGGTTATGTTTTTTTCAGCAAGGAAAAAAGAGATGTTTTTAGAATAGTTGAAGAAATTTGAATGGCACCTATGAATTGGAGTGTAGTGTTATATCATGTTAATTTCCTGCTTGGGGAGTTTGAATGTTGGAAATATAGGGACGTGTCCTTGTTTAGAAGTAAGGGGTTAGAAATATACTTTGGAGGATTTAGAGTTGATGGGGCATCATGTTTGTATCTTTCCCTCAAATGATTCAGAAAAAACCTATGGTGATAAAGGTTTTACATACATGCATGCCCACATGTGGGAGGCAGGACAATAAAAGAATAAATGTTATAAAATGTTGACTTGGGGAACCCACATGGAGGGAATGGAGTGTTATTTAAATATGAAATAATTCCAAACTGAATTATAAAAAAAATGATGCAGGGTTTATGTGTATTGAAATGGGAAAACATTCTTTATTTATTTATGTTTAATATTCCATATATCAATATGTAAACAGGAGCAATCTCTTAGCCAGAGTTGTTTCATGTTTATATCTTATACCCTAAACAACTGCTGTAAATATAAAAATATGCAGTGTGCTGATTATTGTTACTCTCCTATAGGCTTGTTGTGAAATTGTGTTACTTTAATTTCTTACTTTTATTCTGTTTAAAATTTTAAGCAAATAGAGGGAAAGAAAAGAATTAAGGTCATTGTTAACATTTCCTTATACTTGTCTAAGTTCCTAGACATTTTTAGGAACTTTAAAAATTTTTTCAATTCCAGGAAAATAAAAAGCTTTTTCTCTTTTAGAGCCAATTTTTTTTTAAACTCTAAAACTCCAACTTGTTATTTGAAAAGCTTTTCAAGTCCATTTGTTTTTCACAAATGGCAGGACTAAAATTATACTGTGCCTGCAAATAAACTCATGGATATAAGAAATGCACATTTAGGAAAGAAACAGATATGTAGATATAAAATCACAATCCTAAAATATCATTTCCATAATTTCTAAAGGATGACTTAAGGTTGTCATTCTGTGCCCTCAATTGCATAATGAAGGACTCAATTGCATTAATAGTTCTAAACCTTATAAATCAGCAGCTCAGAAAATTAAAATTAAATTTAGTGACATTTATGTAATATTTTATGATTAAAAAATTATCTCATTCAATCTTTAGAATTACGTTGTTTGGCTGGTGTTATTATAAAATGATGAATTTGTGCCCCACCCCAGACCACGCCTTGTCAGGAGTCCGGAGCCAAAAGTGACTTCCCTCACTTGGTGAGACTCGGGAGACTGTGTGGGTGCAAGGGTGTGGAGGAGCAAAAGTATACTGAGACACTTTTTAAACCAACTCTTGTTCTCATTTCTCACTCTGAGCCAATGACCCAGGTAGCAAGCTGTGGTCATAATTGCCACCTGGTCCCTTTTCTGAATTCATGTAAGAAAGACAGGGCTCTGCTCAGAGATCCACAGGAGTCCATATTCACAACAAGCTCTCAATCTTCATTCATCAGTCCCCCAAAGAAGCCTGAAACTCACGGACATGGTGGGGAGTAAGATATTACAGAAAGTGAAGAAAATGAAGATCTCCTAAGCAAAGTAAATGGTTGCCTTATTTTTCCCAGAATCAAAACTCGAGACCAGATCAATATCCTCATGTGTTAAATAAAGCCTACACTCAATAAGGAAGCATATGCATTTAGAATTCTAACTGTGGAAACTGGTGCAGCTGGTGTCTAGTTTTGTAGGCATCTCATCTTCTGAGTCACGTATAAGCACAGTTTGCAGAAGGAATTTTGTCTTTTGCATATCCCACTCATGCATGGTTTTCAGTATCCTTTATTTGTGGGTTTCTCTGTTCACATGGGAAGTTTTCATTAGTCAGGACAGATCTGCATCATTGCTGAGGGAATCCAGTATTCCTATTTTTTTGTTAGGAATCTGTGGTTGTCATGAAAAAGGGAAAAGCAAGGAGGTGCTACAATATTGGAAAATAGTGATGAGGGGAGGAACCCTTGTTTCTGTATTATACCCTAGAGTCAAGACCATTCTTCAAGCCAGCTACACAGGATGTTGTCTGAAAGCAGATAGAGCTAGAATGGCACAAAACTGCTCTTCTTAAGAAAGGAAAAAAACAGACAAGGAGGGAGGAAGATAGTCAAGAAAGGGCAGGTGTGAGACAAAAAGGCTAAGCACTGGAGAGAAAAACAGAGGCAACCAAGATCACAAAGACTTAAGAGAAAAACATTAATTGGTGATATTTACTAAGAAACTTTCTTCTGGGTATGCAGGAGAAGCTGCTTTCTTTGTTTCTTTTTCATTTCCCCAGTCAAAAATCTTCAATAAACACCATACTGTTTACTAAGGATCTTATGTAAATGGAGTGTTGTTTTGAGAAGAGTACAAGACAACAACTACAATAAACCTTGCTGCATAATTTTTCATGTAAAGTCAATTTCTCCCCATGCCAACAAAAATATCAGAAACAAAAAAAAGTTAGACAATAGTTTCGTTGACATGTTGGTTTGAAAAAGTAGTATATTGTCGGCTGCATGTGCGCTAGGGTAGAAATGTTCTTTCCTAGGTTATCTAACAGTTTCTGTATTTGTATATGGCCTCTGAGGATCATTGCAAAAATTCTCCTAGCTCAGTGTTGCACAGCCCAGGAAGGTCATGGTCTACCTGTGTGGCCTGGACATGGAGCAACCATAAGGAGAGGCAATAAGTGATTGTTTCTCCTTGGTGCCAACCAAAGATGTCCCCACCACCACCACTGTCACTCCTGACTCTCAAGGTTTTGTTGTTCATCCACATACTCACTCTACTCTAAAACCTCTCAAGCCACTGCCATTCCAAGAAATGTCCCTACTGCAGTCCTTCCCACGACTATCTCCCTGTCACAGTTCTTTCTCTCTTCTGGTATAACCATACTGTAAATATTTCCAGGTACTGGAACTCAAAGAAACCACACTCCTGTTTCTCAGGTTGACATGAGACTGTCTTCACAGATTTGCACTTCTCAGTTCCTTCAGTGGTTTCTGACAGTCCACCACTTCACCATGGTAAGGGTTAACCTTGTGTGTTAACTTGGATGTGTCCTGTGACCTAGACTTTTGGTCAAACATTTTTCTAGATGTGTCTGTAAAGATGTTCTTTAGATGAGACTAATATTCAAATCAATATACTTTGAGTAGAGCAGATTATTTATAATACAGATGGACTTTATCCTATCACTCAAATTTCTTCATAGAATGAAGACTGAGGTCTTCCCAAGGAGAAAGCATCGGACTGCTATCAGACTCAAAGTGCAGCTCTTTCCTGAGTCTCGAACCTGCTAGGTTTGGATTTACCAAGCCTCTACAATTATGTAAGTCAATTCCTTAAAATAAATCTCTCTCATATTCATGTATAGATTTTTCATATATAGATTGGTGTATATATATGTATATAGATAGATAAAATCTTGTTAATTATGTTTCTTTGGAGAACTTATAAAAACGGATCATTTCCCCAGAATAAATCATGAAGGATCTGGGATCACATTAATCATGTGGTATTATGTACTCCATTGCCTCCCACATCATCTAATGGGCTTACTTCAAAGTTCACACACACAGAAGATTGAGGTAGAGGATGGAGGAGAGTGTAAGAGATCCTTTGTTCTAAGAAGTTAAACAAGTATTTTATTTTACTGTGGAAAAATCTGACTTGTGGGAATTGGCATGCTATTTATTAAAGGCAGAGGAACTACTCCTCTGAAACAGTTTACCCAATTATGGTCAACAGGAAATACAATGCCAATCTTTGTTCATTACTCATTGGATTTCATATATCCCTTAAGATGGATTGCTTTCTTTCTTTTGGGTTGTTTAGCTTGGTGATCAATTTAATGATTTGAACTAGTTTCCATCAATTTTCACATATATAAAATCTCTCACATAGCAGACATTTATGGAACATTTTACCCAGGACCTTTCTATCATTGGAGACTCCTGAGGAAAATAGTCCTTCAACTCTCCTAAGGAGGGCCACCTCACTCCTGTCTATTCCACAGTACTGTAGGGATCTCTCTGTGGGCCAGTAATGCTGCCCTCTTCTACCACAAATGATTCCCCAGAGTAAGACCTACATTCAAGCAGGGCTAAAGAAATTCCTCTTAGATTCTTAAATTTGGAACTGAGAGAATCACATCGTTTCCCTTTTTTAAAGTGGTGAGAACTCTGAGAGATTTTAGCAGCCATGTTTTCTGTCATACAGATAAAGTTATTCTAACTCCTATATGTGAGGAGTCAGAAGGAGTTTTTAGGAAATTAATTCCCATTCTTCCAGAGGCTCAGACATCTTTCTGATCGTTTCCATGACACACTTCTATCCTCAAAGTAACCTCTTCTGTCATGACAATCCAAGTTGGGTTCTGTCATTTACAATCAAAGGAGTGCTAAGTAACATATAAGGAAAAACATGGCATATATGAAACAAGCATTCTGTTCTACTCTTAGGCAGCTTAAATTGTGTTATCTTGGATGAACAGAAATTTGTCCTCTGGTATGGTAGAGAGTGTAAGCACTTTAAGTCATTCCACAGGTGCTTTGAGTGCTGGGGAATGACTTTATAGCTGGGTTCTTATTTACAACCAAGAAAAATATTTTTCTTCAACTCTATTAGTAACACATTTATACATGTCATTTCCTACGGAGATCATTCTCTTATCTGTTACGTAGGGTTTCATAATCAACACTACTAAGATGTGTGTAGAGGCAGGATATTTGGGGGATTTTGGAGGAATCAAAAGGAACATAAAAAGCAAAATCCAAAAATCCTCAAATTCTGATTTTATCTCTCATTACTTCATACCCCCTCTGCAAACTTACTTATAGGGAGAGACTGGAAAGATTCTAGGATTTTTTTTTTTTTGAGTTTCTGCTCTACCTAGTCTGAAAATATATTTTCATCCTCTCTTAGTCAGTTTGAAGTATCATAATAAGTGTACCATAGACTGGGTTGCTTAAACAACAAACATTTATTTCTCACAGTTCTGAAGACTAGAATGTTAAAATCAGGGCTTAGGGTTAGATTTGGGGAGAAATTGCTTTTCTGGGACTACCAATAGCCATCTTTTTCTTGTATCCTCAAATGGTAGCAGGCAGAGAGTGCTTTCTTTGGAATACCTTTTATATGGTACTAATCCTATTTATAAAGTTTCTGTCCTCTTGATCTAATTATCCCTCCAATGTCCTACCTCTTAACACTATCACACCTGGAGTTAGGATTTCAACATCTGAATTTTTAGAGAGTACATTCATTCTAGAACACTTCTTTTGTTTGCTTTTCTTTCATGAGGAACTTTTATCCATTTAAGATATTCAGAGACTAACATAAACTGCTTACTCAACTTTCCACTTCAACTTTTGTTTTATCTTATCCTTTGCTTACTAACCAAAAAGGTATTTTGAAAGTATAAAAGCAGACCATTAAGTCTCCTGTCTAAAATATTCCATTTGTTTCGCACCATAGTTAGACTCAAAACTAAATTTCTAACCAGTATTCTCTTAAGTCCTGTATCACCTGGGGCCTAGATGCACCTGCTACCTCCAAGGAATGTGGCTTTCTTCTCTCATTCATGCTCTTCCAGGCACCCTAACTATTTTCAGCCTCATGGAAGTACCAAGTCCAGAAAGTATTATTGTAAGCCAGAAAATTGTGTGTACAGGGGAACAACCAACAAGGCTCATCAGGTATCAAGAGGCTTATGGAAAATGCTAAGATATGTCAATGAGGAAGGCTCTATCCTGGGAGTCAGAGACACTTAAACAGCAGATCAACATCTGTTATTTGACTGTCAATTGTGTGAGAAAACTAAGTGGGCAACTACCTCAATTTTCCACTCCTCTGAGTGTCATGGGACCCCATCACCATTCAAGTGAGACTGGAAAGCTAGTACCAGGCTCCTGGCAGTATAGAGTGTCATACATAATAGCATAAGTTCGATTTAGATAAAACTCCATTTGAAACCTGGCTTTTCCATTTAGTAACTGTACTATTTAGGCAGGTCACTTAATCTTACTGAGCCTCAATTTTCTACACTGTAATGTGGCAATAATTTGACTTTGTGAAATTTAAATTAGAAAAAAATATTTAAAGTTCTTTGTCAGAACAAACATTCAGGCATTGCTAAATTTTGAGTAGTATCTAAACAGTAGTGTAGTATTGGCTTTTAGTTTTGTTTCCCTAAATTTCATAGATATAAATGTTAAAAGATTAAGCAGGAAAAAAGCTAGCAAAGCAATTTCTTGTTGATCGTGATTGTGTTAGACTTTGTCAGAAGCCTTTTCAATACTTGGGGTAGTATTGGGTATGGAATATAGGGCAATGTCCATTGGAAACCTCTGTAATGGCACACATTCTTGAGTTTTGTCCAAGATTCTTCATTCAGAGAATCTGGAGTTGAAAGCAGAAATGGGCATTTTAAGCAAGTTTCCTGGTTGACTATGACTACACACAGAAGTAGAGAACATATAATTTAGTCTCAAACAAAATTGATCTAGCAGAAAAATGTACAATTCTGGTCCCAAACAATTTCCATTTAGATTTGTATTTTTTCAAAGAAAAAAAAAACTTTCTTCATAGCATAAGCAATATATTATAATGTTTTTAAAACAAATGCTGTGAACAAAGGGTCAAAAGTTGCTGGGCTGTTTATTTTAAAGCCCTAGAGACAATGTCTTTGACATTTCAAAAGTCCTCAGGGGGCGTGTAAAATAAATGTTCTATACCCTCATCCTCCCAAAAATCCATTCTTCTGGAGAGCTACCTCCCATAAAGCTGTTTCTATCAGATAGTGGCTTACAGCTCATTTATTTTAATGTAGCACCCTCATTAGGCTCCTTATCACTCTTAGCCTATATTTATGTAATTGTCTGACTCCCTGTTTAATTGTTGAAAGCTTTCAAGCCACATCACTGTTTTTCCTCTACCCCAAGGAAGCTGATAAGAAAGCCTAGGTATTTCCTCGTTTGCGTCAATAGGAGGCTCAAATTGTCCAAGCTCCAGTCCTTGTGAGGGAACTCTCATTCCAGTCCTACGTCCTAATCACCATAAAACCTGAGCCAGTTACCCTTCTCTCTCTCCAGCCATTTTTGGATCTGCATGAAAATTTTCCTTGCTCTCACTAGAAAGCTTCATTATGTGAATAATAACATTTTTAGGTCCTCTAAGTGTGCGTAGCATCATCTTTCTAGAACTGAGGCCAAATTTGGGGTGGGGGTATCCATCTGTGTTCATAAAGTGACCTAAACCATTTGAAAAAAACTCAGTTTCCTTTTTACCTGCCTCAATACCTGAAGTTTTTTTGTCCTGTCTGCACAAAGCTAAAGAATTTATCTTCTCAACATTTGCCACTTCTCCATTTAAGGTTAAAATTCAACATTTTGACAAAATCAAGTTCTAAAACTTTAGTGTAGCATCTAAGACCCATAGATTGACTCAACTTATCTTTCTGGATTTTTTTCTGCTTTTCAAAAACCTTGTTCTTCAGCCAACAGATGATCTACCGGTTCCGAAGGAATTTTGAAAGTCTGATTAATATTTATAACTGTCTTTAAAGTATTATTTGTATCTTATTATGTTATTTAAACTTTTGATTCTTAAATTTTTTTTCAACTATATTTTTAAAATATCTGGAATTTTCTTTACTCCAGTCCTCTAGGTCAAGACAAAGCCTGGCACTTCATGTAGGCTTAAGGAATACTTAGTCTTTTTTATAAAGATTTTTAATCCTATTCCATTTTTCTCAAGGGTAAGAAATTAAAACAAAGGACAGTTTTTTTTTTAAACAGAAAAAAAAAGACACATATAAGAAAGACAAAAACCAAAAGAGACAAACAAACAACTAGAGTGAATGCACAACAGTAACATTGCAGGTTTACAAAACAGGGTGATAGAAATTTGACAATGGTTGCAATATTGCGTATCGTTATCTTCAGAATGGTTATTTACATTAACAGATATAGACATGTAAAATTGATCTAATCATATGAGTATTAACTGTTCTTTCTCAATATCTAATACATTCAGCAATATGTTCGTTTTAGTTATCTTACGTATACATATATACAGATTTATATCTTTTCCTTTTCCGTTCCCTCTTTCCCCCTTTTCCCTTTCCAATTATTTTTGCTCTTCGAACAGTTTTTTACTCTTACATAGTATTTATTATAGATTTTGGATCATACTTTTTCAGTTTCTTGCACTAGGGAGACAATACAGTATAACAAAGGATAGTTTTTGATGTGGAATTTTAGGCAAAATTGTATGTTTTAATCATGACTTTATGGGATTCTGTTTATTTATTTATTTTTTATTTTAAAGAGAAAAAATAAAAAAATCGAGAAGCAAGCAAACAAAATACAACAACAAAAGTAAAATGACAACAGAAACAACAACACAACTGCAATAAAAGATTTCAAAACAAGATGACAAGAATTTAACGATGGTTGTTATATTACATATTGTTATCTTTAAAGTAATTACTCAGGCTACCAGATACAGGCAAGCAAAATTGATCAAAGAAAAAATTTCCCTTTGAGCAGTTTCTTTTCCTTTTATTATATCTATTGTAACTTCTGGATCTTATCTACTCTTTCAGTTTTTTACACTAGCAAGACAATACATTGTTTACACATGCAAGTTTGATTTATTGCACTTCTGAGTATGGTTTCTAATTGGAGATTGTCTTTTGGAAAATATTTTTATATAAAAATAAAATGGATCTGTCCTTTAGTCCACAGCAAAATACAAACTTGAACTTTTCTCACAATTGTAATATATTTTCTTAGGCTAAGTTATTAAATCAATTGCTTCATTTTGAATGTACTGATATTTTGCAGAAATTTTTCCACTGATATGCCTTTAGGATGTATCTTAATCATATGAGTAAGATTAATAGGCAACATGTTTGCAGGAAGTGCAACATGCAGGGCCGGTGATATAGCTCAGCAGCACAGTGCCTGCCTGGTAAGTGCGAGTTCTTGAGCTCGAGTCTGGGTATCAAATAAATAAATAATGATCACATCCTCTTATTTATTTTGTACTGCCCTACTACAATAATCAGCAAATAAATACAAAACAATAGCTTTATATTATAATATTACCACCTCCTTATAAGGATTTGGTCCTAATAATGACCAGAAAGTCATGGCAATGACTGACTTCTTGATTCACATTCTATTCTATTACACTCCCAAAAGGGAAATGTTAAGTAAGGGCACTTTACTGATCAGCTATTAGAAAAATGGTGGAAAAGTAGAAATTCTTATTTCTTTTTCAGAAACATCTTACCAAAGGCTGATCACTCTATTTTCAGACAGTTGATTTTATATTCTTAAATACTGGCTATTTATCTTCTGATTAAAATGAAAATTGAACCAAAGTACTTACTATTTTTCCTCCAGAAACCTCACTAGAGCCTCATAAAAATACAAACAATTTATAAAGCCATACATACAAACAAAACAAAATAAATTCCAATAAAAATTTGAAAAACAGAAATCAGAAAAATGAACAGCAAGCCGGGCGTGGTGGCACATGCCTTTAATCCCAGCACTCAGGAGGCTGAGGTAGGAGGAGCATTGTGAGTTTGAGGCCAGCTTGGGCTACAACGCGAGCTCAAGGCCAGCCTGAGCTACATAGTGCAACCCTGCCTCAAAAAAAAGAAAACAAAACAAAACAAAACAAAAAAAAAAAACTGGGACTGGGAGTTTGGCTCAGTGGCTTAAGTGCCTGCCCTGGCAGGTGTGAGGTTGTGAGCTCAATCCCTGGTGCCGCAAAAAAAAAAAAAAAAAAAAA
>RJWM01012317.1:0-42088 GCA_004363535.1 Dasyprocta punctata | reverse complement strand
CTCAGCTGGTTTCTGGGCAGGGTGTTGTGGCTAAGGGGCAGCCATTCATGGCAGTTGCAAGCAACAAGTGCAAAAGGGCAAATGGGAAAACCACATCTCCTTCCCTCCCTTATATTGTGTGCTGGCGACCTGCACCTGGGCAGGCGCAGCACTCACACCACAAATCCCAGTGCTAGACAACAAACCAACCGCAAAGGCTAGACTCAAGTCATCTCCAAGACTACATGAGACTTTGTGGGGACACTCAGACACAGACCACAACAGATGGAGAAGCCTCCAAGATAAGTACAGAAATAAGCAAATGCATGTTACAAAACCAGAGGAAATCTCAGTAAGTGAGGGTATCAATTGCCTCTGAAAGTAGGGGGTTCAAGTAAGGCTAAAAGCCAGAAACTAAAAAAAAAATGAAGGAAAAGATGTAATTATTAATCCCAAAGAAAATGGAAAGGTATTTAAGACTCCGATGAATAATATTTATAAGGCAAGAATAATGTAACTAATGGATATTGACCAGAAAATGTAACAGACCTAACCTATTATATTACAGTGTAACTTAATAGCTAATATTTAAAGTTGAAAATAAATGTTAAGTTAAATTATACTGTTGAGAAATATGAAATTAAATATCAGAATAAAACTAAATTATTTGAAAAGAGTTGCTTCTTGAAAAAGGGGCTGAGGGGTAGAAAAAGCTAGAGTAAGAGACCATTGTTTTTCATTTAAAGGCTTATAAAACTATTTGTCTATTTAAATACAAATAACTTTAAAGGAAAAATGAAATAAAAACTAGAAAACCTACTAGCCACAGCTTATTGGTATAAAATGTAAAGAAGTATTTATTTAGGACTGTTTCTAAAATGTATATGACAATGTAAACCATCTATAATTACAAGTTTAAGGCAAAAACAAATTTTATAAAGCTGTATAATCAAGACAGTGTATCACTGGCACAGAGACAGAGTAGTAAAACAAAATAAATGGAGAAAAAGACTAATACACAAATAGTCATCTGATTTATAACAGAACATCACTTCAGGGAGAAAAAATGGGGATTGTCAATCAATGTTACTGAACTACTCGGATATCTATGGGGGTGAACCTTGATTCATACCTCACACCATATGTAAAGTTAGTTAGATATGGATTATAGATCCAAAAGTAACAATTAATACTTGTAGAAGAAAAGAGAATAATATATTTATGAATTTTGGATAAGAAAAGATTGAGGCAGTGAAAGAAATACACTAAATATAAAACAAAAGACTGACAAATTTTTTCTTCAAATTTAAGTACTTCTTTTCATCATGTCATTAAGAGTGAAAAAGGTAAGCTCCAGGAGAAAAACAGATATTTATTATATCTAACAAAAGGTTTGCATTCAGAATTTATTTTTTAAAAACCTCCTACAAATCAGTGAAATTTGATTTATAGGATTGACACCTAATTTGGATAACTGGCAAAAGTCTTGAGTAAGAACTTTATGCTGGAGAACTAAATGAGCAATGATTACACGGAAAAAATATGAAACTTCTCTACTCACTAGACAAATCTAAATGAAAACCAGATTAGACACCATCCCACATTCACCAGAATGACTAAATTTTAAGAGATAATAACAAAAGTTTATGAAGGTATGAAGCACCTATAACCCTCATATGTTGCTAATGGAGATTTAAACTATACAATCATTTTGGAAGAATGTTTGCCAGTATTTATGTACCTATGACAGCATTTCACTTCTTATATATACAAGAGAAATGGATGTATATGCCAACCAAAAGATGTATATAAAAATGTACACAGCAAATTTATTCATGGAAGCAAAACCCTGAAATGCTCACCAGAAATGTAATAGCTTCTCTGGCGTTTTCATCCTATAAGATACTGAGTACCAATGAAAAGGATTGAGCCTCTATTATTATATGAAATGATGCAGGTGCATCTCACAGGCATAATGTTTGGTGAAAAAAGCTGACACAAATGTGTACCAATGTATGATTTAATTTATATGAGGTCTTTAGATATGTTTAGTCAACTGTCTGTTACTATAATAAAATGCCTAGAATAAACAACTTATAAGGAGGAAATGTTTATTTTGGCTCAAGATTTCAGTCCCATGGTTGCTTAGCCCTGTTGCTTTGAGCAACAGTACATCATAGGAGGGATAGCATAGAAGGAGAAGCATGATCACTGCATGAGAGGAAGAAGGGATGAGGGAGAGAGGAAGTGAGAAGGAGAGAGGGAGAGGGAGAGTGGGGAAGGAGAGAGAGGGAGAGGCAGAGGGGCTGGGTGTCCCAATATGTCCTTCAAGAACTAACTTCCTTCCACCAGGTCCAAAGTTCCCACCACCTCCCAATAGCACCACAGGTTGATGACCAAGCTTTTAACACATGGACATTTAAATAAACTATAGCATCAGAACCATCAAACCCTTGGCAACCTTTGATCTTTTTTATTCTTGTCCTTTCCAGAATGTCATACAAATAGAATCATACAGTTTGTTGCCTTTTAGAATAGTTTCTTTTATTTGCCATGTGCACTGCTTCTTCTATATCTTTTTACAGATGGATGAAAATTTCTATGTATCACTCATTTCTTTTTATCACTAAATAAAATTTCACTGTAGGAATATGCCAATTTGTTTATCCAGTCAGCTATTAATGCACATCATGGCTGCTTTTAATTTTGGAAGTTATAAATAAAGCTATAAAAGGAAAAAAAAACATTGTTCTCTACCCTCTTAGTGAATGACCCTACAAATTTAGCAAAAGACAATTAATAGTAGAAAATGTTTACAGTTGTGCCTCCTCTTAAAATGTGTTACACCTAGATAAATTCACCATTAAATAAAAATACCAAACATACTATAAATTGAATCCAGTGTGGTGCACATGACTATAATTTCAGCATTCTTGGAGGCTGAGACAGGAGTATTGCAAGTTTGAGCCCTGCCTGGGATCAATTCACTAACACTGCAATTTGGTGAGACCCTGTCTCAAAATTAAAAAAAAAATTTTTTTTTTAATTTAGAAAATGTCAGATTATGTAGCTCAGTGTAAAGGGTCAAACTAATGTCAATCAGGGATCATTTATACTTTGATACACATAGGAGTTTCAGAAAAAAGAAAGAAAAACCTGCAGAACCACTTAGACCTGACACTGATGTACCTTTATAACCTGTGGCAATGTGACAAAACAAAGGAAAGGAGTTTGACTTTTAAAGGAGGTAAATAACGGAAAAATAAATAAATGGGGAAATGATGAATGACAAGTGGTATTGTAGTAAGGTCTGTTTATGCAGATTCATCTTCATGCTGATTTTCTATTTCTTATGATAAAGATTGTTCCCCGTTTAGTACAGGAAGGTAGAGAAAGAATGACTTCACAAGAAGGAGGGGGATTTCTCCTATGTCTGCTACTTAATTGCCTTCAGCTCATAATAAGTCTTATGCCAAAGTGGCATATTTGGAGGTGACATATTTGAATCTCTTTCTGCTGCTATAAACATTTATGCACAAGTTTTTATGTGACACAAGCTTTTAACTTATGTTAGCAAATACCTGAGAACAGAATTGTTAATCATAGTCAAGACTATGTTTAGTCTTGTCATAGCACAAATTTTAAGCATTCTAAAAATAAATATTTCTTCATAATAAGACTTTAGCAACAGTTTTTATTTTGTTGTTAGTCCAGTCCTTTTCAGTAATAAATCATAATAGTTATCATTTTTGTTTTATTTTGTTTTCTCTTTTTTAATAGTATAATTTGTGATACATATAAACACAATCATTGTGGGAACTGGCACTAAACATATCACATCTTGATCCTTTACACGACTCAAACATTTTAACATTTTATACTCTTTGTATCTTCTCATGAAGAAGCCTCTAAATTCTTTTGTACAGCAAATTTGTATCAAGTAGACATGGGTCATGAGAAAAAGGACCAACATTTCTTCAACAGAGTTCCATACATAAAGTCTCTAATCTTTTTCTTGGGTTAATAACCTTTAAAATTAGGTAAGTCAGGTTTGAATTTGAGATCTGCTATTTTCTAACACTCCTTCACAATTACATAACCTCCCACAGCCTCGGTTTCCTATCAAAGTAAAACAGTGATAGAGCCAGAATAGACTTCTAGAAGATAGCAGAGAGGTAAGCTGCAACAAATCAGTCTTTCCAAGATTCAGGATACAGGCATTGGAAAATAACAACCTGGGGAAGAAAAGAAGGAGGGAGGTGGTCCCTCAAACAGTCATTACAGCAGTTTAACACTGGAGCCCTGAGTTGAAGACAGCCTGCAGTTGCTCTGACTCTCAATATTATAGCCAAGTACCAAAGAACTGGGTGTTAGGCCTAACAGGCTGCAACCTTTCATCTATAATAAGCAGAAAAGGCAGGTTCCTGGGGAAGAACTAAATTCCATAAAACAGATTCAACAGATAACCTGATTAAAAACTCCATTGAAAGTATATTCAGCAGAATCAATCAATGTGAAGATAGAAAGGTTTGAGGTTGGTGATCATGAAATGAAAGAATTTTTTTCTTTTTTTGTACCAGGAATCTAACTCACGACCTCACGCTTGCCAGGAGGGTGCTGTGCTGTTGAGCTATTTCCCCAGCCTGGAATACTTTTGAAAAATAGCAAGGGACCATGAAAAATCAACCCAACAGCTGTTACATGATGCAAAGAAGAATAATGTAAGACTAATTAGAATAAATGAAAAATCAGAAAATAGCCAAAAGGACAAACAACTTGTTCATAGATGTTGACAGAGCCTGGACAGGATTACCAAAAGTTCAAATGAGCCTACCCACCATCTTAAAGAAATGTAGGTTTTATTTTTACTTAAGTCACAGAGGACATATCAGCAGACCATGAGAAGTCTTCTGAGGACTTGTCAGTAGGTCACAGAGGACACATCAGCAAGCCGCAAGCGCAACATTTCTATTACCTACTTCCTCAAAAGTGCACCAAAAAATGCTATTAAAATAAAAGCCTTTTAGCTGTTAAGAGACACCTCCTGTGTTCTGCTCTCACAGAGAGATTTTCCTCCAGTTTAATAATAAATCTGTTTGGATTGTTGAGTTCACATTCCTCTTTCCTGCTCAGGAATAATAGTAGAAAAGTTTCCAAGCTTGGAAAAAGAATTTGATACAGATTAATGAGGCATATAGAATGCCAAATAGCCATGATGTTGGGAGTAAGTCACATGATAGTCAAGATTACAGGAATCCAACACAACATAACATTAAAAGTTGTTAGAGAAAAGACATAAATCACCTAAAGAGAAAAACCCATCAGAATCACAGCCAACTTCTCAACACGAATCCTTAAGTCAACAAGACCTTGGAGTGAAGTATTTCAAGCCCTAAAAGAAAACCATCTGCAATCCACACTGTTGTACCCTGCAAAATTATCTTTCAAAATTGATGGAGAAATAAAAAACAGCACTTGAAGAAATTCATGAGCATCAAACTAGCACTCAAAATTTCTGAAGGATATTCTAGAAAGAGAAAACAATGACAACAGTGCCAAGAATTCAGAAAGAATGAATCTGCCAGGCAAGGTAAGTAATTAAATAGAATGAGAAGAAAGAGAACTAACAATAAGAAAATAATGGCAAGGACAAACCAAAACCCATCAGTTATAACCATCAATGTGAATGATCCCAAATAAGCAATTAAAAGGGACAGATTGGTGGAATGAATCCAGAAACAAGAACCAACAATATACTGTGTAAAAGAAACATATTTCACCCAAAAAGAGATTCATGGACCAAACATCAAAGGATGGAAGATAATACTCAAGACCTCAGGAACCAAGATAAAAGCTGGGGTAGCTATTCTATTTTCAGACAGTGGATTTCAAGCCAAGACTGATGAGAAGAGACAAAGAAGATCTCTACATACTTGTCAACAAAACATTCTAAGAGAAAAAATGACAAGCAAAATATATATGCACCAAACATTGATGTACACACCTATATCAAACAAACATTAATGGACCTGAGAAATCAGATAAGCATTAATACAATTGTAATGGGGGACCACAACACTCAACTGTCCCAAATACATCAACTAGATAAAAAGTCAAGAAGAACTTTCAGAGCTTAACCAAAGTGTTGAACAAATGGGGTTAGCAGGTAGCTACAGAGTGTTCCACCCAACAACAGAAAATACACTCTTTTCAGCAGCACATTGAACTTTTTCCAAAACAGACTACATTCTAGCTCATAGAAAATGCTCAAGTAAATGCAAAGGAATTGAAATTATTCTATGCATATTATCAGACCATAATGCAATGTAATTGGAAATCAATGCAAAAGAAACCACAAAAACTACATAAATACATGGAAATTAAATAACACTCTCTTGAATGACCAATATGTCACAGAAGGAATTAAACAAAATAGACAGTTTCCACAACTGAATGATAATACCAATATGACATACAGAACTTATGGAACACAACGAAAGCGGAATTATGAGGGACATTTCTAGTGATAAATTCCCACATCAGAAAAACAGAACAAGCTCAAATAAATAACCTGAATATGAACTTAAGGCATCTAGAAAAAGAAAAACAAGCTAAATCAAAAACCCATATAAGGGAGGACATTATAAAGATCAGAGAAGAAATAAATGCAATTGGGACTAAGGAAAAATACAAAGGATGAATCAAAGAATTGTTGCACGAAAGATTAAATAAAACAGTTAAACTCTTCGCCAGATTCATCAAAGCAAGGAAAGAAAAGCTGCAAATTTGGGCCAGGCGTGGTGGCTCATGCCTTTAATCCCAGCACTCGGAAGGCTGAGGCAGGAAGATCATTGTGAGTTCGAGACCAGCCTAGGTTACAAAATGAGTTCAAGGTCAGCCTGAACTGCATAGTGAGATCCTGTCTCAAAAAATAGAGTCCGGGATTTAGCTCAGTGGCCCTAGTGTCTATCTGGCAGGCGCAAGGTTGTGAGTTTAATCCTTGGTACCCCCCCAAAGGAAAAGCTGCAAACCCATACAAGTAGGAATGAAAAAGGGGAAATCACAATGAATCCTGCAGAAATTCAGGAGATAATCAATACAAATTCTACAAGAACCTTTTTTTTCTTGAGACAAAGAATTGAGCTCAGGACCTTGTGCTTGCCAGGCAGGTGCTGTGCCGCTGAGCAATATCTCCAGCCCTGCAAGAACTTTAAAGATGATCTAATGCCACTACTCCTCAAATGCTTTAATGGAATTGAAAGATACGCAATACCCACTAACTCCTTCCTGGAAGCAGGCATTTCACTGATACCAAAACCACAGAAAGACTCAACCAAAAAAGAAAAATATAAAGCCATCTCTTTAACAAACTAATATGCAAAAATCTTTAAAAAGATACTGGAAAAGAGAATGCAAAAAGTCATCAAATAGATTATACACCATGACCAAATAGGACTCATCTCAGGAATGCAGGGATGGTTCAACATTCACAAATCCATAAATGTAACACACCACATTAATGGAACCAAGGAGAAAACCACATGATCATCTCAATAGATGCAGAAGAAGCACTTGACAAAGTCCAACACCAATTTATGGCAAAAGCCCTAAAGAAAACTGGGATAGAAGGTTCTTATATCAATGTGATAAAAGTAATCTATGACAATCAAACAGTCAACATCATACTAAATGAACAAACACAGAAAGTTTTTGCTCTAAAGTCAGGAACAAGAAAAGGATGCCCATTATCACCAGTCTTGTTCAATATAGCTCTGAAAACATTAGCCAGAGCAATTAGACCAGAGAAAGAAGTGAGAAAGAATATGGATAAGAAAGGAAGAAGTTAAATTATTGTTATTTGTTAATGACATGATACTCTATATAGAAGACCCCCAAAACTCTACCAAATCACTCCTGGATTTAATAACTAAATTCAGCAATATAGCAGGATACAAAGTCAACACTCAAAAGTCAATAGTATTCTGTATACAAATAACAAACTCCTGAGAAAGAAATTAAGAAAGCAACATCTCTTACAATAACATCAAGAAAAGTGAAATACTTAGGATTCACTCTAGCAAAGGAAGTAAAAAACCTTTATACTGAAGACTATAGTACTCTAAAAAAAGAAGATCAAAGAGGATATCAGAAAATGAAAAGATACTTCCTAGTCTTGGATGGGCAGAACCAATGTAGGGAAAATGGCCACACTCCCAGAACTCTTAAACAGATTTCACGCAATCTCAATCAAAATACCAATAGCATACCTCACAGAACTAGAGAAAACAATCCTAAAATTCATATGGAACTAGAAGAGACCTAGAATAGCAAAAGAAATTCTAGGCAACAAGGGGAAGTCGGGGTCATCACAATCCCTGTCTTGAAGTTATACTATAAAGCTATGGAGATAACAAGCAGCATGACCCCGGCAAGAAAAACAGACCCAGGGATCAATGGAACAAAGTAAAATATGCAGAAACTACTCTAAGTACCCTCAACTCCCTTATCTTTGACAAAGGGACCAAACACCTTCGCTGGAAGAATGATAGTCTCTTTAGTAAATGGTATTAAGCTGGCTTTCCACATGCTAAAGATTAAACCCAGACTCATATCCTTCACCACACATTAAACTAAAATTGAAATAGATCAAAGATCAAAATATAAAAACAAACATTTAATCTACTGTAAGATAACTTAGGTAAAGCTCTTGAAGACATAGTGTAGGCAAAGACTTTATGAACCCTGATCGCACAAGAAATACTACAAAGAATTGACAACAGGGTTCACATCAGATTAAAAACCTTTTGCACAGGAAAAACAAACAAACAAACAAACAGACAAAACAAAACAAAGCAACCTCACACAAACAGATTGAAGAGAAAAACCCCCAGAATAAGAAAAACTTTTTACAGCTACTCCTCAGAAAAGGACTAATATCTAAAAGATATAAAGAATAAAGAAAAAAAAACCCAGACAGCCCCTGAAATTTAAAGACTGAATCCAAAAATGGGCATCTGAAGTGAGTAAACAGCTTTCAGATGAAGAAGAACAAACAGCAAGTAAATATATGAAAATGTTCAAAATCACTGTTCATTTGTGAAATGCAGATTATACCACTGAGATTCCATCTCACTTCAGAAAGAATGGCTATCATCAAGAAATCAACCAACAACAAATGCTAGAAAGGCTATAGGGAAAAGGAAACTTCTTCATTGTTGGTGGGAATGGAAACTGGTACAACTATTATGGAAATCAGTATGGCGATTTCTCAAGAAACTTAAAGTATGAGTTCCATTTGACCCATTACTCTCCTTCTAAGTACATTCCCACAAGCGTTAAAAGCATCATACCACAGTGATACATGCATACTCATGTTTACAGCAGCACAGTTTGTAATAGCCAAATCTTAGAAACAGCTCATATGTCCATCAGTGGGTGAATGGATGAAGAAAATGTGGGATACTACTATGCCACAGGAAGGATAAACTTGACACTTTTTAGGTAAATGGATATACCTGAAAACCATAATTTTAAGAGAAATCAACCAGACACATAAGCTTAAATATTTTACTGTTTCTCTTGTGTGAGAAACCTAAAGCATAAGTAAGGAATAAAATGAAGAATGACTATTGGAAAATAAAAAGAACATGCTCAAATGAAAAGGGGAACAATGGAGAGGGGTAGGGAAGAGAAAGTTGGGAAAAGTGATTAAAAAGAAAAAAGAGTATAAGGAAACATAGAAACAAAGTTTTCATAAATGGTGAGAGGAAAAGGAGTTGAAGAGAAGGGAGAGGATTGGGAAAAAAGAATCAGGATATATTATGCACAGGTACAAACTGCCTGTGATGAATGTGATCATTATGTAAGGCAAATATGTACCAGCAAAAAAAAAAAAAAATAAGGTCAGCATAACAACATTGAAGAGGGGAACAGATGAGATGACATATAAATGCACAACAGACGAGCATAGGGGAAGAACTCCCTCCTTTGATTAATACTACTTAGATATCACACTACATTTTCCCACCCAACTTTACTGTGACAACAGTAGGTAGATACTTAATCTTGAGAGATCAAGAAATCTCTGATAAGACTTTCAAGTGAATTCTTGACAAGATTTCCAAGAAGTAATAACATTCTTTGAAAGCATTTGAAGTAGAATAAAAATAGTCCTTGGCATTCATTTGATGGCTTTACTCCTTAATGCTCTTTAATGTGTTATCCTCCCTGGGGTATTTTCATTTTAAATGAGAATCCAGAAGATAATACAAAGGAATTAGCATTCAGTTGAATTTATCCAATACTGTGGTTCAGTCACCTTAACCTACTCCAGGAAATACCAGGTTTCCTGCCTAACTATGCACAGAATTCAAGCTACAGTAGAATGTAGGATCATCATTTCTATAAGCATTACAAGGTACGAATGAAAGGAACACAATGTTGAGACTGCTTGGAGCCTTGTGAAATGAGACTGCTGTTTTTTATGGACGAGTGTGTAAAAATAATTTTCCATGGAAACATATCTATCTTTAGATGTATTAGTCTTAGCTACCACAGGGAGTATCCAGTCAAAGTTAAGTGACTTCACAGTGAGCAAAAGTGCTGGGATTTGCTGATCACTGCTAGGATATGTCAGCTGTTTTATAGCTAGCTCTGTGCTTTTATTTTAAAATAAATGATTTTGCCCTTTGTCTTCCTAGATTACTACTAGAGGATTAACAGATGTTTAAATGCACCAGTATCATGACCTTCTGCCAGCTATGGATAGCAATATTATTTCCTCAAGATAATTTATCCTCTTAATTCTGAGAGTTATATTTGCATCATGAAGAGAGTATTTTTCTTCCCTCAAAAGAAGCCAGGCTTACTTGTCCTTGTACTTCGTAGCATGGACCCTTATTTACAGTGGTGTCAAATATTTACTTATGAATGTCATAGCCTCTCTGTCAAGCAAGAAATTAAAGATGTAAAATTTCTCTTTTCAGAGTGAATACCAGATAATGGCTTCATAATTGACATTTTACAATTTGCTATAAAACAGGAACATGTAGTAATATTAAAAATAATTTCCACAGACTCTGAAATTCTTAGGAGATAAGTTCTGAAACACTTAACAATTTACCAAATCACAGCTAGCATTATAGCACAGAACTTCTCCATCAAAGTATAGTCAAGTACCACTAAAAACTTGCAAGGACCCCCTTAAGACTTTTATACTTCTATAAATAGAGAGCCAGACTCATTTATAAAGTTAACCATACAAATTCTGTCTGGAAAATTTATTGAAACAGTTTGGGAATTGCTTTTCCTTATTTCCTTACAGAGCACATGTTGAAAGCATTCATATCATACTTCCAAGCCACTGCCAATGCAGCATTCCCATTCCATAATTTATCCCAAATTTCTGTTTTTCTGTGTAAACATTATCTATTTCTTAGATTCCAAAAACATTTTCTCCCTTTCTATGCCAACACTATTTGTTAACTGGGTTTAGCCTTTTTTTTTTTTTTCTTTCTGTTTGTTTCTTTTACTGGTAGGGGTATTTTCCATAGATAGCTTCCTGCTTAACAAAGAGTATATAGATAAAAGTCAGGCTGAGATGGGAATGCTTATTGCTGAAAGGGTTCCAACACAAATAAAAGATTCACTATGTAAACAAGCATACTTTCTGTGTTTAGGAATCAGTTGTTACCTTGACAGAACTCAAATTATTACACCATGTGGATCATTGGAGCCACTTAGCAAAGATCCAAATTGAACATGTTAGTTCTCGCAATACCTAATATCTTATATTGATTTTTTTTAAAGATTCTAACATAATCTATAAATACACAGTCTTTTTTGAGATAGGGAAGAAAGGAGACTAAATTAGTGAGTCCTATTGTGAATCAGAAGCTGGGTTATTTGCTTTATGCTTTAATTCTCCCAGTAACATTTTTCCCCATTTTTTGGTGCTAGGGTTTGTACACACTTAGTATGGCTACCATTGAGAGTATATTAAAATATACCTTCTCCCAGGAAGTTTATGAGATAGATATACTATTCTTACTTACAGGAAACTGAAGTTTAGAGAAGTTTATACTTGTCCATCATTACACAAGCAGTAATTGGCTAGGAAGTATTCCAAAGCCATGTCTGTGTGACTCAAAGATAGTGTAGCTGAAAGGATAAAATGGATCTTTAAAAATTAGGATTTTCTTAAAAGATAAGCTGTTTCTCCAGTGTCCTAATGCTGAGAGCAAAAGCTGCCTCCCCTCCTCATACTCCCCCCAACCCTGGTGCCAAGGGAGATTTAGCATTTCTGGGCCCCTCTGGTGGGTAGAAGCCTGGCTAAACCCTACATATGCATGTTCCCTGACTTGTTCTACCCCTTCCGTCTGTGCACTTGGGAGGAGGGGCAGAGACTAACTGCCCTTCTAATTTGGCAAAATTGTAGATTGTTATGGCTTGTATCTAGGTATCGCCCCAAAGCTTCATGCAATCATGGGTGGGGCTTTTTGGAGGTGGCTGGATCTAGGGTGTGTGCTACTGGGATCAAGGATTTAATGCTGGGATTGACTTATAGCGTGATGCTAGGAGTAAAAGTGCCCCACCCTAGGTGTGCGTGTTACCTGCCCTAAGAGCAGGGAGCTGGGATAAAATTAAGGAGACAGAAAGGAGGTTACTCCTAGTTTCTTGTGACTTGTTGCTTGCTGCTTGTTACTTGACTGCTTTGCTGCCTTCCTGCCTTCTTCCCGCAGTGAACTGTTTCTTCTCTGCAGTACCCCTCTGCCATGCCACCCTGCCTTGGTTGGCTTGGAGCCAGTCAACTATGAATTGAAACCTCTACAACTGTGAGCTATAGTAAATCTTTTTCCCTTTGGGTGTCAGGTATTTTGTCTCAGCAATGAGAAAAGTAACTAAGACATGGATAAATTCATTGTTCCATTTTTGCAGGTTATTTTTCACACTCTTGATGGTGAGTGGACAAAAGAAACTGGATACTTGGGTTCCATACTCAGGCTTTTAATTGAGCCCTACCTCCCAATATCTCTCTTCTTGTCTATCTTTTTATAGTTGAAAGTTAGAGTATAAAGGTCTAAAGAAGTTTTATATATCTCATAACCATTTAATATTTGGATGTCAACTAGATAATGGCAGATAGACAAGGAAAGAGGGAAGGGAGGGAGGGAAGAGGAAAGAAAAGAAAGGAGACAGGAAAAGGAGAAATGCAGGGGGAAAAAAGAAACAGTGTTATGGAGTAATTTTTCCCCTGCTGGAGGAATTAGTACTTAAGAATTGTACTAGGGGGAAAATACACAGAGTTTGACTGTTTAAATATGTATATTTGTGTCACCTGGGAAAGCTGGATGCCTCTAGCAACCCACTTAGTGAGGCCTAGACCACATGCCTTGTGTCCAGAGCCATGATAGTTTAACCATCCAAAGAATTCACATTTGTCAGACAAAGATTAGAGCAATGTTGTTGTCAGGCAGCACACCTTGGGATAAATTCTTTCTTCAGCCTTAGGAAATGGTGCAACAGTGAACTGGTGCCTCTTTAGGTCCACTACTACCTTTAAAATGTATTAGGTGAGTGAAAAAAATTAGATTTTAGTGACTGAATTTTATAGTGCACCCAAATACTGAAGATTTAACCTATTAGAATTCAAGGAAGATTCTAAGTTTCAGTTGACATTCAGTCTATTTTACTACAATCTTGAATTGCATTTTAAAGAAAGCTAAAGAAAAATTATATTCTGATGCTCATTTTAAAATTATGTGGATTTAGCAATGTATTAAAAAAGCAGATGCCAACTTGTTACCGAAGCCAAGTAAAACTGGTATTAATTTTTGTCTATAGTTACCTAAAGAAAATGTTCAGAGATATATCAGATGGCAGCTGATTTCCAGATAGTGAAGTCTATAATATTTTATTGGAAATAACACTCTACCAAGGCATCACTTTTACTCAATTGCTAGGTCCAGCTTCTTCAAAACACACTTTTAATAATGGAATGAGATACGTAAAAAATACAAGGAAGAAAAGTTCATGACAACAGGTAATGGCAAAATCAAACCGAAAACTCAAGTAATGTCAGACCTCAAAGTGTGCATAGGACTGAGGTGCAGGGGTCAGCCAGACTCATGCAACAGGGCTTGGCTCAAATGCAACGTTTACTAGCAGAGTTTTTTTTTTTTTTTTTCATCTAACCACTTCTTTCCTCTTTGGCTTCTGCACAAACCTAAATAAACACATTTCTGCTTGAGAGGTGTGTCCACTATACGGTGAGGGCCCAGTTACTGACTTCAGGGAGGAACCAAGTATTGAAATTGGTTGTGGCCTTCACAATCTATAGTGTCTCTGAATCATGGTGTTGTTTGCTTAAGGAGAGGAGATGGCTGCAAGGAAGACACATTTTCTTCTTCTACCTCTGGATTTTATTAAGCAGAACCTATCAACAAAATCAGGACACTGTAAACCCTGACAGGCTCCAGGTCTCTTCTGGGGATTTGAGCCTGACATAGAATTTGTTAATTTAATATTAAAGAAACATGGAGAAAGAGCATGTTCCCAGGAGGCTCTTTCTCCTGTATTCAGAGGAGTTGAAGTTACATCACATAGCCTGCTTTTTCCTGCCCTGTTGTCCCATGCTACTCAGAAATTAAGAGAATCTTCTTTTGCAGTTATATAAATAATGTATAATACTTTATACCACAATTAATAAATACATGCCACAGGTTATATATTGGAATCATGTGGATTTAGAAGTTCATTTTGTCCTTAAAAATATTTCCTTGCCTTAAAACATGAAAGCCACACCTTTGACTGCCAGTATAAATCGACCCAACCTTCTGACGAACTGCAAGAGAGCAGGCTTTTTCCTTCAATACCAGAAGTGCTAGAACTCAGGTTTGCTGCAGAGCCTGCCCTGCTTCTGGTTTTATCTAGTTGTGCATGGGTGGGAAAAGGTTTAATAGAGGCAAGTCCTTCAGAATTACTTCTAGGGTATCTTTGAGTCCTTTTGATTTATTTCACTGACAAAAAAGCATGTTTTCCATCTGTCTGCATCAATGATTCGACTGAGAAAAGGGAGAGCACAAAATGGATTCTATTCTTTGTGAATTATTAAAGCAAGTTGTCAGCAACTATAAATCCTGATAATGGATAGCAGCCTCAGAAGCAGAGGGATACAACCTAATCTGCACAGCCTAGTAGAAAAAAAGTAAAGTAAGAAAATCACTTCTTGAATGGAAAACTGAAAACATTCCTGTTCAAATTTAGAATGTGGACTCTGAGGGTACCTTCACAATCAACCCAAATCAGAACCACACCATAAGGCCTTTTAAAAACATGGCTGGATGAAGGTTTGCATCCTTCTTTTGGTTTTTCTTTAACATCCTACTAGGCTGAGATCAGTCATCTGGAATAACTCAATTATATGTTTTAGAAGAAAAGCTTGTCACCATTTAATATGGATATCTTCTAAACCTTCTGTCAAAACTGTAAAAAAAAAGTGTATAAATAAAATGAACTTGTTACTGTAACTATCAGAAGCAAAATTAAAGAATGTTGAATATTATAATGAAGTACACGCAAATTCCATTCTCTCTCTTTCTCTGTAGCTTTAATTTATTATCAACTCATTTGGCAAGCCTTTGCTTGATCTCACAGTACAGTAACTTCCTCTCAGCTCTTTTTGAAGTAAATGCTCTTGGGATGTATTTAGAATTTTTTGGCCAGCAAAAGGATAAGAAAAAAGTCTTTACTGTAACGTTAACCAAAATTTTTCTATTTCATCAGTTTATGTGTTTATTTTCATCTACTCTGTATAGAACTAGTAAACATCAGAAAACAGCTACATATCAGTAATGTATTGTATGTCAACAAATACCACAAGCTCCACAGTTTCCAAGGGGACTTACAGTTTAATGCTAAAGAGACCAGATTACCAAATGCCAGGTCTGGTGCTGTCAGGTCTGATTTGGGAGGAGCCTTTCCCTTCTGTGAGCCTTGAAAGCACTGCATTTTTGTGATCCTAAGAGTGAATACTTAATTAAGTTGTGCAATCTAGGTACCTCACTGACTCACTCTAGTCCAGACCCTGCCTCAATGTTACTACTTTGGTAAACTTTATGGCTTCAGACTCATCTGGAGTATATGTCTCATTTTGTCCAGCACAGTGCATAGTAAGTAAAGAGTAATACAGCTCCCCTTAACACTAGACACAAAAGCCACCCCATAGTGGATATTTCCCAAAGATTCCACCCCATGTTGGGGATACAGAGCAACCAATGCACAAAAAGTAATCACAAGGCCATTTCTGAATGTTGACACTGGGCATTTTTGCTTAATGTTGAACTGTTCTTTGATTCCTGTCTTGGATTTTGGCCTTTTACTTTGCTAGCTGTGACTTTGGGCTTTAGTCCTTTTGAGCTTCTGCCTTTGGCTTTCACCTTGCTTCAAAGGCAGGACTGCCTACCGTGACCATGAGCTGTGCCCTTGGTTTGATCCCTTGTATGCATTCCCTTTAGCTTTCCTGATCTTTTTTCTTCATGGTTCTGGGCTGAGCTCCTAAAATCTATAGTGGTTGTTGATAGTGTGTTTTGGAAGAGGGAGCAGAAACCAGAAAAGCTTGTTTTCTAATATTCTTTCCCTACCAAGCAAGAAAGACCAAAAAAAAAATATCATTTGCCCTTCTGGACTGTGTAGGTATGTTATAAAGATTAATGTCTGTGAAATCTGTGTGGATTAATGTGAAAAGCAGCCATGTAGAGGATTGCTAAGTTATTGCCTTGGCAACATCTCCACATTAGGAAGAAACCTATAATGCAAGCTGTAATTATAAAGGAAGGGGGCTGGGTTTGTTTTTAGCAAACGGTATACCTCAAGGTGCCTCTTACTCCCTTCAAATGAGCCATTGTGGGAAACTGTCAGGCATTTCATTTATTTTAGCAATAATTCCTTCCTAAAAGTATTGTTTGAAATGATCATTTAGTTTTCCCTTTAGGGGTTGTAACACTTTTTAAAATACTTTTTAAAAAATATTCTTGATGTTAAAAATCC
Source organism: Dasyprocta punctata (assembly GCA_004363535.1). Taxonomy (NCBI): domain Eukaryota; kingdom Metazoa; phylum Chordata; class Mammalia; order Rodentia; family Dasyproctidae; genus Dasyprocta; species Dasyprocta punctata. Next base: position 25,063 of record RJWM01012317.1, on the reverse strand, counting down.
TTTGTCCTACTAGGATGGGCCTGAATTTAAGACCACCAAATCTGAAAAAAAAGTTAGTTAAGTTATTGGTATAGTTAGTCTAGGAAATATTGGAGAGTGAGACACACACAGAGAGATTATATGTATAACTATAACTATTAGATATGATTGCAAACTAATAAAGTAGCAGTCTATGTTTGCAGGATTATTGGACAGGTGTGTATAAGAGAATAAGAAAGAGAGAAAGAATATCCTAGGTATTTTAATTTGTTTGTGGAGTAGTGACTATCTCTTACAGAACAAAGAAAGCAAATTGTACAGGCTGTGCCTACTACATCTTCCACCTTTCCAGGAAAATTTCTCATCTTCAACTCTTGATTGGAGATTTTTCAAAATACAGATAATACTGTCACCTGAAAGGCAAAAGGTTCTGTGAGACATACCAAGGGAATGTCCCTCCTCCATCTAGGATTCACATAGCCTTGTTATCATCTCCAATTTCAGCTGCTGCAGAAGATCAGCTAATAGACAGGGCTGGGTGTAGACTCATCAAGATTCAATCAGATTTTTAAAGGAAAGGTTAGTTTGCACACCAGTCAACTTACCCTAAAATGCAAGATATATCCCAACCCACCCCACGTAATTTTCCTTCTCCTATTTCTGCTAGTCTTTATTTACATTATTCCCTCACTCTGACATCTTTCCACTTCTAAAAAGGTAAGAAATTATTTTAGGCTTCAAATATGATGCTGTCCCCTTAAGGGCACCTAAATGCAGTAGTCTGGGAGAAGGTAGACTATTACAAATCAAAGGCTGCTTGATAGATACTCTAGGATACTTGGCATGGAAACCAGGAGAGCTGTTTGCCAGGCATAGAAAGAAAAATCTGTAAATCAAGAGGAAAGCCCCTCTCCCCTCTTCCTGAGGAATCTAGTTGCTTTCTTTCCCACTGTCAGACAATTCCATTTTTAGATGGCTATGAAAAGGACAGGAGCAATCTTGCTTTGTGAATTCTGATGTTTCCTAATGTATACTGTGTGTTCTTAATATAGAAGAGCAATACCTTCTGTCACAAATTGAAAGAGGTATAGAAAGATAAAGGCACAAAATACAAGTTTATCCAAATAAAATGAAAAGTAGTTTTATCACCATTAAAAAAATTAAATTATATCTAGAGATATCCAAATAAATTAGGAATTTTTCCTGGAAGATCAATAAAGATCTTTCACACCAGCCCCCCTGCCCAAAAAGGCAGTAGGATGCTAACAAAATTCTCTAAAATAAAAAAAGAAAAAAAGGTCATAACAATAAGTTTAGTTAAATCATACTTATAATACAGGACATAATGACCGAAACAACAACCTGAAAGAACTCAAATAGTATATATTTTTCTGAATAGTGTATTTTAAAATAAAAAGAGTACACAAATAATTCAGCCTCTATGAGAGAGGAACATGTTAGGATTTTAAAGAAAAGATCTAATTTTCAAAAGTTGATAATGTAAGTACATAAGTTTTTTGTAGGACTTAATTTTTCTAAAAAACTATAATCCTGAAAATCAAAATCATGGAGACAACTGAGAAGAAATTATCAAAAAGTAATGAAGTAAGTGGACTCCATTATTAGCACAGAAATAAGTTGAGCATTCTCTTCTCAGATTGCTCTTGCTTTTTTAATTTACTCAAATAAATTATTCCATGGCAAAAGAAATATTTGCCTTTTGACCCAAAGGAAGGCTTTCTCATTATATCTTTTAAAAATAAGGCAAAAAATAATATAAATGTTTCAGTTCTTAATAGATTTATTTCCTAAGACTGGTGGCCTGCTCACATATACTCATAGACAAGTCATTCTTAAACTGCGTGCCATCACCCCATCTCCCTTTGTGAAAACAAATATCCTTTCAGGAAACAGGAAAACCTGAGACTATTTCTGATTTACCATATGATCCAGGTATCCAACTCTGGGTTACATATCCAAAGGAAATGAAATCAGTGTATCAAGGAGATGCCTAAAGTTTCATGTTTATTGCAGTGCTATTCACAATAGCCAAGATATGGAATCAACCAAGATGTGTACATCAACAGATGAATGGATAAAGAAAATGAAGGGGATACATATTATTTAATAATATATAGATAATGGATTCAGTCATAAAAAGAATGAAATCCTATCTCATTCAGCAAAATGAATGCAACTGAAAGATACTACTATATTAAGAAAAATAAAACAGACAGAGGGTCATGTACCACGTGTTCTCATTCACAAAAAAGTTAAAAATATTCACATCCAAGAAGAAGAAGACAGTAGAACAATGATGACTAGAAGCCTGGAAGGGTAGGAAGGAATGAGAGCTTGGGAAGTTAGGTAACGGGTACAAAATAAAATTAGATAGGAAGATTTAATTCTAGTGTTCTATAGCGCAGTAGGGTGACTATAGTTTACAACAACTTATTATATATTTTATGAAGATGTATAAGAGAATAGTTTTCAGGTCCCCAAACACAAAGCATTGATGAGATGGAAATGCTAATCACTCTGATTTGATCACTACAATGGTATATATGTACTGGATTATCACATTGTACTGTACCCATAAATACGTTTAATTATTATATATCAATAGGAAAGAAAAATTAAAAGTACCTAGATGGGAACAGCTCCTAAAGCTAAGGAAACTTACCCACTATAAATAAAGTAATCGCTCTCTGGGTATTTAGACCTGACCATAAAAGTAATGCATTATCTTTCTTCTTGTTATTATTCTCCAGATTTCATCAGAGGTCTATTCAAGGCATTTTTTTTTCTTTTTCTTTTTTTTGCGGTACCAGGGATTGAACTCACAACCTCGCCCCTGCCAGGGCAGGTGCTTAAGCCTCTGAGCCAAATAGTGAAGGTTAACTGAATAACAGACCCAACTCAGCTCCCATGCTCAGACATTGAAGAGGAGAAGACATGTTGGCAGTTTTGACTGGCCTACTGTCTGTGTAAGAATCTCTATCTTGAGACAGATTTTTCCAAACTGAGCAACACTATAAGTGGTCCTGCTAGTCTTGAAAAGCTTAGGAACTGGGAAAAGGGAAAACTGAAGTGACATGGTCTTGGCAATTAGGATTACTCAACCACATCTGGAGTAAACCAAAATTCATCTCCCGAACAACTAACATGAAACTCACTATGGAAAATGAACAGAGCACAAATATACTCCAGTATAAAATGATAGCACAGAAAACTGCAACTCATCAAGTTTCTGAGTCCTTCCTAATACTCACAATTATTTAGTTCTTCCCTTTGCATTAAATATATTCATTAAATCTCTCTGATCAGCCCCACAAAATTAAGCCTTAAGGTTTTGGTTTGTTTTCGTGCCCTTAATATTCTACAAGAGTTTTGTTTCAAATACATACTAAAAACCTACTATTCAGGGTAGTAATCATTAAAATCCTGTCCTATCTTTGACTTTTCCAGTGACTTTTTATTTTAGCCAGTTGAGTGTATGCATTTTATTACTCTCTCCAGTTTTTCTTTCCTAATATAGGAACAATATTACAGCACCTATACTTCGCTTTAACAGGGTTATGGTGAATGTTGTTCAAACTCGTGGGTAGTCTTCTGAACAAATATGAATGGCAATTTCATATTGGAACTGTTATGGTATTCTCTGATAGAATGTTGGAATAGAAATGACAGTAATAGCTTTATAGTAGCTAGCAGAGCTGAAAATTATAATTATACACATATTCTGCCCCTCAAAATAAAAGGCCCACGGTCCGTTTGCTTCTCAAGAAGGAAAGACTCAATGCTCCATTCAGTTTATTTCTTTGTCATCAAAATACCTTATATTAATATAAATTGCACTAAAAGCCTATTGCCTATGACTCAGATATTTTTAAAAATGGACGAAAGTACCCTCTGGTATCTAACATCTCTATTAGTTCAGGATAGGTATACAAGTCTGACTTGCTGCTTACTATTACAAAGGTTAGCTTGAGTAATCTAAGTCAAAAGGGCAGAATTGTGCAGAAGAGCAAAGCATGCATAATGCATTCTGCATGTATTACCATGGAGTGCAATGTACCAAGATATTAGTTTTCGTTGCTATAAAGATACAAGGATCTCAGCATCAAGTGCAGTATTGGACTGGATCATCTCTGTGCTCACTTTCTGGGCAAAATTATATGAAGTGATAAGAATTTTAGGGTTTTAACCCTTCCTCAGAGGTTAAATTTCAGTTTTGTTTCTTGTATAAAATGAGTCAAATCATCTAGTCTTAATTTCTTATGTGCAAAATGGTAACAAAAATACTAACTCAGACAGTTATAAATGTTTTTGTTAAATTTATTGCGACAAATTTTAATTTATTTACAGTCTGTCTGTATCTTGAGGAAAGGGACTGTGTCTCATCTATTCCTATATCTTGGATACATAATACTGTGCCCAATGACTAAAAAACACTCCGTAAATGTTTGTTAAGTTCTTTTGAAACAACTATTTGCACTATTGCAACTCTTTGATAATAATATACTAAATAATATTTTTGTCAGGACAAATGCACTAGTTTCAAATTTAGATGGCATGACAGACTGTTTACCCTTATAATCAGACTGATTCAGATGTTTTCCTCATAACTCTGAGTAACTATTTACCCTTGACCCTCCTCAATGAGAAATCCCCTAACTCCTTGAATTTAGGCTTAGTACCTCTTTCTAATGGGATGTTAGTGGCATGAACAGAGATTTGGGATGGGCTTGATTCATTCCACTTGCTCCCTTGAACTTCTGCTTTTCATCATGAGAAGAGCATGCCATGCATAGCCACTAGTCCAAGGAAGATGAAAGGCACTTGGTTCCAAGCCAGGTTAGGTCAGCCAAACTTCCGTTGTCTTAGATGTATCTTCCAGAAATACATATTTTTCTGTGCTATTATTTGCTAGAAAATACTATTGTAGTATAAGTAACATAGATGGTGCTTGGTTAAAGAATGTACACCATTTGCTATGGTTTTAGTTCCTAAAAGTGGACTATATTTTTAAAATAATGAGACCCACTTTTAAATTGAATTCATTGGATTACTTGTTCACATAAATGTGCTACTTTTGTCTAATGTTTGAAGTAGTACATAGTTAAAATTGAAGACTCAAGAGCAATTCCTAAAACAAGGTATTTTTCTGTAGGCAAAATTCACCATGATATATACTGCTTAAAGTTTTATCTAATGGGAAGATTTTTCTTTCCTACCACTACTCACATCACTCCTGAATGCCTGATGCCAGCACTTGGGGTAAATAATCTATAAACCAGGACTATTTTTTTTTTCTCAGGAGAGGCAACAGGACATGCAGAACTCCCTGGGGCCCCTGGGTGTGAGTCCATTATCTGCTATGGACATCTAAAGAACTTCATGATCCACTGCTTTAGAGACACTTAAATTACAGAGTCTTTTACACTGAAATTTGACCAACCATGGAGTTGTTTTTGTTTTTGCTTTTGTTTTGTTTTGCTCTGGGCTCCATTGAAAGCTGGAAATATGTTGGTCAGTAATTGAGTCAGAGCAGAACAGATGTAGTTTATACAACACTGCTCCTCTCTTTGTGATAGGAATACAAGGGTACACAATCATATCTTCTAGCCAGAATATCCCAACTTGAAGACAACTTGACCCCTAAAACTTAATTGAGATGGTAGACATGTAAATTTTAATGGCTTTTCTCTCTCAACTGTTGCCATAAATATGTCTGTTATCTCCTGCTGCCCAGGTCTCACCAGAATGATGTCACAGATGTGGCGCACTTGTGTGATATTCTATGGAATATTAAGGTCCTCAAAATAAAGTTGACATAAGCCTTAGATAAAATTATGTTTGAATAGGTCAGTTTTATGACAAGGTAACAGGAACTGGGGCAGTTCGTTTCAGTAAAATAAGCAAATCAGCAGTTTCAATGAAATCGACCATTGACTGAACTTTAATAATCCATTGTCATTCACTAAAATACAGTCAAACTGGTGAGTGATATTAAACTATAATAGGACTCATTGCTGTCTTAGTTTATTTTGTGCTACCATAACGGAATACTGGTAGCTAATAGATAAATTTACTTCTCAGCAGTACTAGAGGTTGGGAAATCCATTATCATGTTGCCAGCATCTGAAAAATGCCTTCTTGCTGTGCAATCCCATACCAAAAGGCAAGAAGGTGAGAAAATAAGGACTGAATGTGTAGCCTCAACTCCTTTTCTAATCTGCATTAATCCATTCCTCATGGTGGAGCCCTAATGGCCTAAACATCTTTTCCCGGGCACCATCTCCCAGCACTGTTGATGGAACTGGGTTTCTGATACATGATTTCAGAAGGATGCGTTCAAACTCTCACAAAATTTCCAAACAAATGTAGCTTTCAAGACTTTGATTTTGACAATGATCTCTATAATCAACGCTCAAGGATGCAGTATTGCTTTAATACAGTGGTACCTCAGTTTACAAATTAATTTTTTCAGGTTTTTTTTTTTTATTCTGAGGAAGATTGACTGCATTTATGTGGGGAAGATGAGTGTGAGTGTGGTCATGTTTGTTACCAGATGTATTTGACAATTTTTGCTTCCATTCACAAACTCTTCATTGGGTGATAAACACAACTTCAGTCACCTTCCCCACACAAACACAAACACAAACACAAACACAAACACAAACACAGCTGTTTTCCCCAGAATCATAAAACAAATTAAGTTCATAAACCAAGGTACAACTGCATATATTTTGGTGGTATGAAGGAGCAGATCCAGAAGCATTTGTTTAATGCCTATATCCTCTGTACTAAAGCAGTGGTTCTCTAATGTGGATCAGCATTAGCTAAAGAGAGAGGTTTAAAACACAAATTGTTGGATTTCACCCCAGGAGTTTCTGATTCTGATTCTGATTCTGTTTAGGCCAGGGCAGGTCTCAGAATTTACACTTTTAACAAGTCCCCAGGTGATAGTGATACAAATGTAGACTGCTTGCAAGTTGCAGATTAAGAAGAGTACATTCAAGCATTCTGCATGGCACATCATCACTCTCTGTGCTCTACAGAGAGGGAAATGGAGACAAGTAGCAAATTTAGTAAGTTGGTTAAGTGGCAGGTGGTAAAGAAGTCTACTTTCCACTATATATAGTTGCTATAAATTTTGAATGAGATTATGAATGCAAAGTAGTTGGCACAGTGCCTGGTATATTGAAGCACTCAATAAAAATTAGCATTGCTTATCAGTTTTCTTTTCACTAATTAAAGAACCCACCCTTAGCCACTAATCACCTCTGGATCTTCATATAAGTTATTTAACCACTTGGATATTGAGTTTGTTCATCTGTGAAATGTAATGATTTTAGATATCCTTAATGCCTTTTCTACCATAGGTCTAAAAATTTATAGTTTTACGTTAATAGGAATGTAATGATGAGCTTATAGTTGCTTTTGGTAACCACAGCTCTGATGTCCTTTTTCTTATTCATAATACCTAAATTTTTCATCTTGTGGAGAGAATGAAAAGTGGATTGGAGTTTAGGTCAGTTTCTACCTCTATTTACTTCTGGAAACTTAGAACTGATGTACCTACCATAAAGAGAAAATCTCAAAAAAGTAAAGTTTTTATATTATGTTAATATGATTATATTTTTTCCTTGTCTGAGGCTTTACTCAAAAGAACTAAAGCCCTATTCAGCACGAGTTACACAGTGACACAAAAAAACTGTTATTCTTTTAATTATAAGAGCATGAGAGCTGTGCATGGTGGCCTGTAATCCCGGTACTCAGTAGGCTTAGGCAGCAGGATTGTTGCGAGTTTGAGACCAGCCTGGGCTACAAAGTGAGCTCAAAGCCAGCTTGAAATGCATGGAGAGAACCTGTCTCAAAAAGATAAAAAAAATGAACATAATAAATTATTTATCATATATTAAGGACTAGGAATTTCACTAAGGACTAGGCATATCAAGTTTTTCTAGGATTAGAAACTGCAAATATTTCATTAAGATACTTTAACTTCATTAAAAGGCCACTGTCTAGAATTCTGTGTAATGATATTTTTATTATCAGTGTAGCTTCACATATGATTAACAATTGATGAGGATTGAAATGTGCACTTGCCAAAATGACTAGTTCACAGCTGACTGCTTACCATTTTTTTTGAAATGCCCTCAGTCTTTGACATTTTTACAGAAAGGAATGTGGTCTATGTGTGTCCTGATTCTCACTGCTTCTTCTCTGTATAACCCCTCTTTTGCATTACTAGTTTTCCCTCTTTCCTACTTTTTCTTATTTATTTTCTAAATTCATACATGTTTGGAGTACATGATGTTTATATTCAACTTTGGGAGAAGATCTATGTACTGAACATATCTTGATTCTTTTCATTCTTCTTTCCCTTCATGCTCCTACCTGCTTTCCTCCCTGTTCCTAGGTCCCTTCCCCCATTTTCATTATTATTATTGCTAGCTTATGTTTACAACACACAAAGAGTACACTCAGTAAAGGTAGTTGGTACACGTACATGATGCCTCTTAAATCTTTTTATGTCCTCTTCTCTTCCCCCATTCTGCCATACTCCTATTTTCCTTTGCAAACTATCTCCCTGTTTCCTTTATCAATTTATTATTTTGCTCCTTATTTGTACTTTGGATTAAACAAATGAGAGAAACTATATGGTATACAAACTTGTGTGTCTGATTTATTTCACCTAACTTTATGTTTTCAAGGGGTATCCATTTTCCATCAACAAATGGATAAAGAAAATGTTGTGTCTATACACAATAAAATATTACTTGGTTACAAAGGATAAATTCAAGACATTTGTAGGAAAATGGATACTGTTTCTTTCTCCATGCACATAAAAATGTTATGGTTTCTTCTTTCTTAGAAAACTAAAAGCCTCTCTTAACCCCACAGCTTTCCGTAGGTACTACCATTTTCTGCTTTCTTTGCAGTAGTTTACCTCGAAGATATTGTGAACTTTCATCTGTGTTTCTCCCCACTCCCTTCTTGTGCTATTGTGAATTGAACTCAGTGCCATCACACTGAGCTACATCCAGAGTCCTTATATATTTTTATTTTGAGACAGGGTCTCACTAAGGTGTTAAAGTTGCCCACATATGGACTCAAATGTGAAGTTTGCCTGCCTCAGCCTCTCAGAGGACTGGGCTTATAAGCTTGAACCACATTCGATTCTATCTTGAGTTGATTTCTATCATGTCCCCTCAATGTCAGTTGGATTCCTATTTCTTAATCATCATTAATTTCCACACTGGCAATCTAAAGGTCAACTCTTGGCCTTCACTGATGTTCTTTGTGAAACACTTTCTTAACTTGGCTTCCAGAACTATCTATCTTATTGACTATTCCTTCTCTACCTTCCTTCCTCAGTTTCTCTAACTATAAATGCTAGAATGCTTCCAGGTTGAGTCCTCACAAATCATATGGGTAGTTACATTGTTTTCCAAATGATCTCCCACTCAGTCTATAGTTTTAAATATCACCCATTGAGCAGATAATTCCAAATGTCTCTATGTCTAATCCTTCTTAACTAAATTAGCACCACCTTTTAACACTTCTTATTCCCTTTCCTTGCTTTATGTTTAATTTCAGCATTACTTTTTAGTAGTGACATTAAATTATATGTTTATTCTTTTGTTTATTGTGTCTTTTTCACACTAAAAGGTAAACTCCATTAGGATAAGGATTTAATTTGTTCCCTACATCTCTAGCACCCAGAACAGGATCTGTTATGGTATACATTAGGTACTCAATAAACATTTGTCAAGTGAATAACTCACATCCAAATTTATTCTTAGAAATAATTTAGCAATCCCTATTTTTAAAAAGTCAGGCAATAATAACTTGCCTGTTTACCACACATTATGCCCAGAGGAAGAAGGGTGAGCTGGGACAGGAGGCAATGTAGAAAGGCTGGGATAGTGGCAGCAACTCTAATTTGTGTCCTAACCAAGGGCTAGTAAACACAGTCTATTCCAAGGCAGTTGAGGTTGGGGCTGGGAAACAATGGAATAGATGGGAGTCAGCACATGGACAGAGCTTTGGTAAAGTGTGGAGACAACGGGGCTCCAAACACCAAGCAAGGTCATCCAGTGAAGCTATAGATGTGATGTCTCGATACCGAAGACTTACCTAGCCCTTGGAGACCTACCATCATGATGTCCATTTTCTTCATTTCAGTGTAGGATCAGGGCTGCCTGCAAGCTTAATGCTCAGTACAGTTCAGAAAACTAGGATGAACTGGGGGAAGGTGCCATGGGGAATGAAAAGATAAAAACAAAATAATCTTTACTTTGAAAGGGCCCATAGACTCATAGGAGATGGCACAGCTCATGGAATAAGAACATTATGCAAAAGGTGCTCAGCAGAGCATGGAATCATAACAAGTTGTAACTGTAAAGGAAGCAATTCATGGATTGTGTTGAAATATAGAACTAGTCTCGAGTAAAAGAAAAACAATTTACCACATAACTTTCATCTGTACAATGCATGGTTTAAAGTAAATTCATTTTCTTATTTACTTCTAGTTCTAATTGCTGTGGTTCTTAGTTCAGTAATGTAGCCCTATATAGATACACCTATCCATAAATAATAAATGTCATCAATTTGAACTTTGCTAATTTGAAATTTATGATCAACCATCAAAGCGAGGCTAGTTAAGTTTTAATCTTGTTCTGTTAGTGACATTAGTAGCTTATAATATATCCAAGATAAAAATAAAGATTAAAATAAAAGGTAAGAGGAAAAAACAGAGATAAACTCTTTGCAAAAGGGAAGGGGAACAGGATATAGAGGGAGGGATGGAGGAAAGAGGGGGGAGGGGAAAAATTAAGATGTGCTGTGGATAGGTACCAATTCCTCATGAGGAAATAAATCATGTACTGTGAATATGTACTAGCACTCAGGAGGCTGAGGCAGGAGAATTGTTGTAAGTTCGAGACCAGCCTGGGCTACAAAGTGCATTCAAGGCCAGCCTGAACTGCATAGTGAGACCTTGTCTCAAAAAATAGGACCGGGAGTTTAGCTCAGTGGCATAAGTGCCTGCTTGGCAGGTGTGAGGTTGTGAGTTCAATCCCCGGTATAAAAAAAAAATGCACTAATAAACAAAAAACTCAATAAAGGATGTTATTAAGGGAGAAAGGAAGAAGCTCAGAAATATATATATATATATATATACATATATATCAAAGAATACATCCATGCATATAATATATATCCAAAATATTACATATTATACTTTTGGAAAGAATAGAATAAATACTAGCAGTGGTTTTCTCCTGGAGTTAAAAAAAGACTGTAAACAAATTGCAAATGGAATGCTCATCAATGTTAACTAAAAAATTGTTTTCAGAGTAGTTGGAAGTATTTGTAAACAAATACCAAAAGTGGACATCAGCCATTTGGAAAACATAAAGTAATGTCTTGATACACTTCAGGGAGATCCTGAGCTAGGATTCCCTGGAGAGCAGTGTCCCTGACCCTCACCTAACCTAAGACCACCAAGAAATCAGAGGAAATCATCTGAAAAAGCATGATGGCCTACCAAATTATTCCTGAGTCTCCTATATTTTTTGCTCTGGTGGTAAAAAGTTCTTGTGCAAGATGAACAATAAAGAAGATGTAGTCTTTGCTATTTACAGGTTATTATGTAAAATCAATTCATTCAAAAAGATTTGTTTAATGGCCACTTGCAGGAGGCACTATTAAATACTTTTACTTATTATAGATTTATTTATTACAGATTATAGATTTCCATTACCAAGTGTTTATTTCATTGGTGAGGTGTTGGTGAGTTTAAGAAAGAAGAAACTGCAGGGTAAGTGAACAGCAGGAGCAATGATTCAGAAGCTGTCAACTTGCAATAGGTTGAGAATATACCAAGGTAATTTTTTTCCTGATATGGCTAAAATTGGAGGTTTTTAAGAAGAGGCTAAGCATGAGGGAAGGAGTCAAGCAGTGACTCATTACATAAAAGATGAAATGTGGTGAAATTAATTCAAAAACTTTTAATTCGTCAACTGGAAGATTGGTGGTATCTTGATAGACTATAAGCCTCAATTGTCCTTTCAGACCTGTTCTGTTATGAACTTGACAAATGGCTAAGTGTGAGGCAGGAAATTAGGGCATGGTAGACTGGATGGAGAACCGAATGTAACATGTCAATTACAAAGATCTAGAAAAGAAGCTGAACAGCAGGATATGACCTATAAATCACAGCTGGGAATCATGGGCAGAGCAACTTTTAATGGGCTGGATCTGAGAGGATACAAAAGATGGTGGCCATTGATTTTGCCACCATTGCCATCTTCCTGTTTTGCTATCTTTCTCTTTCTGCAGTGGCCCACTCTGCTTGCAGGATGTGTCTCTCCTCGTTCTTCTCTTTTCTTCATTTTTTCCTTTTACTTTAAATAAAAGTTGTGTTTACTTGCTCACTGGTTGTCTTGGTCAAGATTTTGGGCAGCACAAAAAGATCATGGAACCACCAGACACTGCACCATCTGGCAAATTACCTACAAATATCTTTGCCAACTCAAGAAATTATGCTACCTGGTGGTATTTTACACAGCTTTTTATTCAGTTACTGAAAATGATACAAATTCAAAATTTATACCTGCAAATTCAGCATGGTGTCAGGCGTGAAGCAACTATTCAAAATCAATTGTAGAAGGAATGAATGAGTTAAACATGTAAATAAACAATTTAACAAAGCACAGTTTTGTGTTGGAAAGAAGCTTTGACTTGAAGATTAAAAGAGTTGCATTCACTTCCACACTAACTGATTGTGGGGTGACCTTAAGAAATTCACCAGATCTCTCTGGTTTTCAACATAGGTGTGAACAGAACCATTAAGTAGGTGATCTCTAAGGTCATGGCCAACTCTGTCAACTTTATACTGGGGCTTCAATTTGTGCATCTTAAAAAATGATATGTAACAATCCCTTATAATATTGTTTGACTTTCTGCATATACATACAACCATGTTTTTTTCTAGAAAACTTTTACTTTAGCTCAAAATATTGAATAAGAAGACTGATGATATCAGACAAGACATGCAAACTTGTGGCTTGAATTTGAACTCACAATTGGAGGAATTTTTCTGGTTCTCATCTAGGTAGGTTCTCTGCTGCTACATCTTCATTTCTCCTCCTTAGCTGCAAGTTTCTAAAGAAAGTTTTCTAGGAGTCATTTTACTTGGTTTGGTACAATCCTAGGTTCCCCTTCTATAGCATACTTGAGCCCTCCTTCAAGTCCAGGCCAAACTTCTGAGTGGAAATTGACGAGTAAACAAATATTATATTATCATGTTTTTTTTTGGCTAGTATTAGGCTTAGTAAGTGGTATTATAATTATTTGCATAACTTTCTCACCTAAAATGCAAGATTTAACTGAAAAAACACTTCTTCCAGTAAGTGACTAAGAGTGATTTGTGGAAAGAAATTTTTACTATATATCTGACCTAGAAAACACACAAAGTCATGCAAATCAACAGGTCAAATCTTCATGTTCACATTAAAAAACGTGAAACTGCCCAGGTCAGCCAGGACATGCATTTCCAAAAAGTCACCAAGTACTGAAAGATGTCATTTCAAATAAGCTCTTCCATTGTTACAGTGGAGGATGTGGTGAAACAGCAGACTGGAATGCAGGATGGTAGCCCAAAAAGAATGCTAAATTTTTTGCTTAAAAATGTATATGCTTAAAAATACAGACAGTAACGATGAATTCAATGTTTTAGATGTAGGCTCTCTGGTCACTGAGCATATCCAGATGAACAAAGCTCTTATGATGTGCCACAGTACTGATAGAGCAGCTCTTGGTCAGATTAACCTACACATGAGACACATTGAGATGAGCCTTGCTGAAAAGGAATACATTGTTCTTATAATAGAGAAGGAGAAGTTGGACAGAAAAAAAAACATAACCCAGAATCTCAAAAGGAACTGATTAAGCAAAATTTATAGCTGGGGAACATATTCAGCATAAAATAAATGCAATAATATTTTAAATAGTATTTCTAATACAAGTCTTATGTACAATTGATACTGAATAAAAATTGATCTTTATAGTGAATAGTTAGGAAGTGTCACCCAGGGTTGGAGACATAGGCTCAGTGGTAAAGTGCTTGCCTAGCATGTTTGACATCCTAGATTCAATGCCCTGCTCCACAAAGAAAGAAAATCAAAAGGGATCACTTAATTCTAACTCAATACTGGAGCAGGAGCTATATGAGACATTTTATATTCTTATGTTCTTGAAGCCCCAACAGAAGAATTCGTAGGGTCATAAAGTCAGGCAGTTCTTAAAACACATACACGAGTGCACACACACACACACACTCACACACACACAAACAACAATAGGTTATACCAAATATACAAAGGAACCCAACTGAAGAAGCTCCAAATGATCAATTTGAACAACATAAAAAAATAATATTGGTTTACAATCCAAAGCATAAAATACATATCCATGAATCAAAACTGATATGAATGACTGAATAAGTAATACATGGAGGAGAGTAGACAAATCTTTCACTCAGGAGAATTTGAAATAATTTATGCAGATACCACACCACTTACTAAGGTAGAGCATAACTCTCCATTATACACGTGTACTATGCACACACTGTCAGAAGTGAAGAATAGAAAGGGGACCCTGAAACACTACTTCAGCCAAGTGACCAAAAATGTTAGGTCCTCTTGGTGATATAGGGGAAAGAAACTCCTAACCTGCTAGATGTTCAGTACTGAGTTCTTGTTCTCTAAAATCAAAGAATGAAGTTCAGGAGCAATGAAGGTTAAGAGCAGAATATATTCATTTGGGAAAAGAAAACTTCAGTTCAAGAGACAGAAGGGATCCCAAGTAGATTGCTAAGGATCTTGTATTTTCTAGGGAATTTTTTTTTTTCCAGCACTGGGAATTGAACTCACAACCCCATGCCTGTCAGACAGGCGCTTAAGTCACTGAGCCAAACTCCCAGCCCTGGTTTTTTGAGGCAGGGTCGCACTTGTAGCTCAGGCCGGCCTTGCGCTCGCACTGTAGCCCAAGCCAGCCTTGAACTCACAACGCTCCTCCTACCTCAGTCCCCCGAGTGCTGGAATTAAAGGCGTGCGCCACCATGCCTGGCTTTTCTAGGGATTTTTATAGAGCAAATGCATGAGGTGAGGCAGGTCCAAGGTGGGGGGAAAATAGGAAATCGCAAGGTATGCATGAGGTGGGAAAAAACTATGGTCAACCAGTAAGATTATGAGTATAATTGCTCAGGTAAAATTGATTAAATTGGGATCAAATGGGGAAACAAGTCACATAGCAAACAGGCATGAACACAGAATAGGGGTTCTTCCTGTAGGAGGTTGGGTTAGTGACTCTTCTGGGCTTCCCCAAGGTGATGGATACCTATTTAGAATATCAATCCCTGGTGTTTATCCTTAGGGAGTATGTGGTTGCATTTGTTTTATATTTTGTATTGAGGTCTGGCCCATAGCAGAGGTGCCTGTCTCCCCCACAGTTGCAAGGTATCTTGTCTTCTGTACTGGCTCCTTTGAGGGCCCACTCTATCTGACTGCCTATAACATTTTTAACTATTGCTGCCTATAATATCTGTAATATATTTATAATATCCTAGATATAATGAGAATGACACTTCACACTTGTAGTCTTCTTTCTAGAATATAAAACCCCAGTCTAATCATGAGGGAAATATTAGACAAGTACCAAGAAAGACATTCAAAAAAACACATGACCAACACTCCTCAAAGCTGCCAATGTGATGAAAAATAAAGTATGAGAAACTGCCACAGCCAAGAAGAGGCTAAGGAGACATGATTAAATTCAACAGTACCCTGGAGAGGATCTAGAGAAAAAAACAGACTAGACACTGGGGAGGGCAATCTCAGGTAAAATCCAAGGAAGTATGAATTATGAACTTCAGTTAATAACAAGGTATCAATACTGGTACATTAATTGCAACAAATAAACCAAACTAATGTAAGATGTGAGTAATAAGGGAAAATGAGTGTGGGGTTTGTGGGAACTTTGTGCCATCTTTGCAGTTCTCTGTAAATGAAAAGCTATTCAAGGAATTCATAAAAAAAAATCAGCCAAAACCCCCATTATACTCACTCTAACTAATGCAACATGGAAATTTAAGGAAATTTCAAAGGAATACTCAGTTACTTTAGGAAAATTATATAGCACCATATACAGAAGAAAGAAGAATTTCTGAATCTATGAAAGAGAAAGATTAAAGACAGTGGAAGAGTTACTGATTTCTTTTTTCATTAAAGAAAATACAGGCAAAATCACAAACCAGCAGAAAGAAGAAACAAAAGTTTTCGTAACTCCATGTAGGATAAGTACTTTTACTATTTGATTTAAAATTTTAAAATGTCTATATTTTTGTACAGTTTTCATGGTTACAGTCATATTTCATATACAGTTTAATTTCCTGGAAGATTTTAAACCTTTATTCATGATAAAACTTACATAGAGCAAGTTAATTGGCCTCACTCTGCATTAGACAGGATTAATTTAATTGAAAAGGAACTACATTAGCTTCCTAAGACTACAAAACACGCGTATGCAAAATCTGATTTACTTATCTAGGATACAGTGTAAAATCAGTAGAATTTAATGGTCTATCTCTTGATTTCATTATGGGGATTGCATGACATTTAACAAATTAAGAGCCATAGAAATACGAGGTAGGGTATTAAGAACATTGGAGTAGGAAATCAGCTAGGGGAATTTGGAAAGCATGTGTATGTGTTTCAGAAGTGCAGTATGCAAAATTTTAAAAGGTGAGAAAATATAAGTGCATGAGGGCTAGTTTATTTTGTGAATGTGTGGTGTGGGAACATGTTGACAGAAGGGAGAATGTGCCAAGAGTCAGTGGCAGAAGTATTAACATTACTAAAATCTCTGGTTGCCACTAGGTAGGAGCTTACATTCAGACAACACTTTTTCTTAAAATTTGTCTTCTTTGTTTGTTTGTCTGTCTTCACTGCTGAATTCCACAAGAATTTATTTATTTATTTTTGATATTTTTATTTTAAAGAGAATATCATAAAACAAGACAATAAAACAAAACAAAAAACAAAACAGAATAATGGGAATGATACTGGATTTCAAAAACAAGACAGGAAATCAACCCTAGTTACTGTAATGCACACGTTATCCTCTAAATAGATGCTCAGACCCCCAGGCACAGGCATGCAAAGTCAGTCAAACAGCACAAACACTAAGTTGTTTCTTTACTTCAGTTACCATCATCTCAGAAATTTCAGGTGTGTGGCTTCTAATTCCCTCTACAATGGGCATCTTCTACATGAGAAAGTTTGACACTTTAAAATCAGACTGAGTGAGGCAACTAGAAACTCAACATTCTTGAGCACATATTGCCACCCAGTGGATGAATGTGCATGATGCACAAAGCATTTGCAAAGGAAAAGACAAAGGAAGACTGTAGGCAGTAATGACTGTGATGCTGGGGGGTGGGGGTTAAAGCTTTGTTATGTTCAGTGAAACGGGTATATCAGCTGTGATTCCAAATTGAATTACATCACTCACTCAGAGTGCCAGTCTAGATTTTAATACATATTTTCCAAGTATTCTGAAAAACATTACCAGAGGCTTTCAGTAAAGAAAGAAAAATATTATGAAATATGCACTTAAAACACTTGAAAGTCTCATTAATGCTAATGAAACTTAGGCCCAATAAGATGAGTCAATGGTACTTAACTTAATAATAAGACAGAAATAGGGCTGTCAAAGCAAAGATGAAAGATTTTAATCTTGACTCCCCAGAGTCCTAAAAGCTCTGGCACAAAGTCTGAGATGAACTACATTTTTCACGTAATAATTTTAATTTCCCTTCATCAGAAAGTGGATAAAGATTTACAGTGGAGATTTACAGAGACAGTGGATGGAAGTTGAATCACTTAAATAATTATCAAAGTCATGTTTATATTAGAATCTTCTAGTGGTTCAACTTGAAGGAGCACAGTAGTATTTCTTCTTTTGGGTAACTTCGTAAGGGTTTTCTGGTGTTCTATAGACAAGTCAAAATCTATTTACTGTATTTTTAAAAAAAGAATACTAGCACTCACGAGACTGGCATGACACTGAAGCACCCAGGCAATCTTGTTGGAACCTTTCTTTTCTGCTTCTATACAGTATCCTCACCAAGAGGTTTCCCCATCCACTTTTGAACACCGTTAGGGAACCTATTATTTAAAATGTTTCTCCATTGTTGGGTCTGGAATTTGTTGATTTCACCCTATTTAGAAGTTAATAAATTAGCCTCTCACTGTGATAGGTATTAGCAGAAGACATGAGATGCTTAGATGAGGGACAAGATTTCTATTAGCAAGCAGCACATGTATCACATTTGAGTTGGTTCTTCTAGGCACTAAGTCCCATGGGAATAACCAAAGAGGCCAGATGTAGTGTGTGCACACAGTTGATTTGTTACTAGGTTGACAATATTGAGCCTGGGGAATCCCTTACTTTTAAAATAAATGCTAAGCAAGCAGGCTTTTTTTTTTCCAAAGCAGGACTATAATTTATCTTTAAAGTTTACTTGCCAGAAATATAATCCTGTAGTTTGGATGAGGAGCAGTCAGGGCTTTGCATTCTTGTTATATCCTAGAAAAAATGCGTTAGCTGTAAAGGCCCATTGGTGAATGTCTTTTCCAGTATTCATACTATGCTCAAATCAGGCTTTTGATAGTTTTTCTACTTAGTTTTGGTAGTTTTTGAAACCTCTAGCATTTTTTTTACTTCAAATACAATGCTGTGTGCTATCTTATTATCAATGAAATTTCTTAATGACACTGAAACTTTCTCCAAGCTACTCATTTCTAATCCTATCCTCCACTGATTGTATCTGACTTTGGGGTCCCTCACCATTAACATTAGTTTTCTCTGAATTTGTTAAGGGTTACTTTCCCAAATGGATTACAGTACTTCCAGCCATGGTGCAATTACTTCAGATCAAAATGGAAATATTACTTTACTTATCATAGAAATGTACTTTTATATGGCAAACTAGCTCCTATGAGGGTTTTTTCAGCATACTGTACATTACTATATTCCCAGAAATTATTTAAGATAAAAATATAGACATGAAACGTTATCCAAAAAATTATTAACACAAAACTTTTGCCTCGATGTATCCAGAGAAACCTCCTATATGACTATCCTTTTTGTTATAATTACTCTGTTGTTTTCAAATAAACATTTCGCATTAAAAATAAAATCTGAAGATAACCTGAGAAAAAGGAGCATAAAAAGGAGCACAGAAAGGAGACGTGGAGAGGAAGAGCATAGCATTGTGGGTTCTCCTAAGTGTTGTTGTTGTTTGGAGTTGTTGCTTCTCCTGGAGGAGTTTGTAGCATTTCTTTCCAGATATGAACTTGGCTGTTATCATGGGAGGAGCTCAGAATCTTCTTATCACTGAGAATGGCTGCGGTTCACTTTGGGGGAGCTCTGGTCCTTACATTGAGCATAGTTTCCTGGCTCTGAAGGGGAAGATGGTGTGTTGCTCAATCTCCAAGATAAGCTTGTCATGCTGGCTTCCTGATATGAACTTGGCTGTTCCCATCAGCAGAGGGACTCAGGACCTCATTGTTCCTGAGGATGGCTGTGGTACTTTTCGTGGGAGCCCTGGTCCTTATTTTGAGCATTGCTTCTTGGCTCCAATGTAGAACCCTCAGCCTGCTAGCACAGATCTTCACCCTGCTAGCATATACTTTATAGCTTCCACTGCTGACCTTTGGGCCTACCCAGTGCAGATCCATGAAATAGACTTACTTGAGTCATCGTTGTGGACTCTCGGTTCCCAGTTGAACTCATAGGGGACACTGTCATCGGCTCTAGGTTTTCAGCTGAACTCATGCAGGTTATTGCCATGGGATCCAGGCCTTCAGCTAGATTTTCTAGGTCTTTAGTGCTGTGGACAGACTTTCTGTTCTTTCTTCGTATTTGACTTGTTGGGTGACCATTATAAATAATACATACAGGACACATAATTTATAGTAATTGTTCTCCTTCAACCCCTGACTACAACAAGTGCTATTAAGCCATACATTTAAACTCTATTTTTATGCTAGAGGATGTACTAGCAACCCTCAGATAACACACCAGTTTATTCCTGCATAGCTCAAAATGTATCAATAGTTTTTTAACCTAATGCAGTGTTACTAGCACCTAACAAAATTAACAATAATTGCTTGATATCATGTAATAGTTAACCCATACTCAAATTTCACCAGTTATCTCAATAGAGTTGCTCTAACCATGACCAAATTAGTTGTACTCATTGCATGTGATTGCCATAGCTCAAAAGTCTCTTTAAATCTTTCTATCCTTTCTGGAATTCTTGCCATTGACCATTTTCAAAGTCTATCAGTTGTCTCACACTCTAAATTTGTAGTACCTTTTAATGTAATTCTCCTTCCGTATTTCTTATAAACTGGAAGCTATTTTGAAGCTTGATTAGATTTAGACTCAACATCTTTGGGAGGGATGTTTCAAGGTGGTTATGCATATTTTGTATTCTAGCAGATTGAAAAGCAACAGTGGTTGCTTCACATTGATTAAATCATGCTAAGGGAATTATCCACTTACTCATTCTACTGAGCTAACCTTTCTTCCCTTTTTACTCTTGTCCCTTTTTATTTTCTCCCTTTTTCTTCTCCTTTTTTCTTTTACTTTTCTTCTTCCTTCCCTTCTTCTGTCTAGAAGGTGTGCTGAATTTTGTCAAGAACTTTCAACACCTATGGAAAAAAATCACGTCTTTCCTTAGAACTACTGGTATGAAGAATGGATAAATTATACTAACAGACTTCTAATATTAAATTCTCTGGCATTTTATCACATACTTATGATATATTTTAATATGGTTTGCATTATATTTAATAATATTCTACTTAATATTTTAATAAGAATTTTTGCATAGACAATCAGAAAAAAGTTTGGCCTATAATGTTTTGTATAATCTTTATCAGGTTTTAGTATTTAAGAACAATTACTTTATTAAAAGAATTTGGAAATTTTCTCTTTTCTATATTCTGGAGCAAATTATGTAGCATAAGGTTTATCAGATCCTGAAAGGTTTAGATTTTCTTGGTGAAGTCAGTTACTCCTGGAGAGATTAAGGGTGATAGCCAATAGCAGACTTAGACAATTTTTCAATGTTTTTAACTGCTTTTGTACAGGATTGCAGAAATCAATTTTTTTAATTTTCTTTTTTAAAGCTTACTTTTCCTGTATTTTTTAATTTGTAAAATTGTACTCAACAATCAGGATGATTAATAGCTTATCTATTTCTATTTAATTGGCTTGTTTTTAAAAGTTTTCTTCCCTTCTAGATCATAAATTTCAGCCTTTATTTTTAAATTACTTTTTCTTGATTTTAGCTTTCATTTGTATACTTCTATATTCTTTTGAATTGAGTTTTTTCCATTTTGTCAAAAAGGTAATTAATATAATGATGTTCCTCAGAAGAACGCTTCAACTGCATACTATGGGTTCTGATGTTTTTCATTATCATTATTTCCTAGGAAACCCACAGTTTCATTTTATTTTTTATTTTCAGCAACTTTTACAATAAGCTGTTCATCTTCATCTTGTATAAATCCAGCTCCTAGAGATTTGGCCACACTGATAGTCTGGGATTTTGAGGGACTTCATACTATCAATTTTTATTGAAGATGTTATTTATTTATTTATGCTATCTTGTCTCTTTTGTTTTCAGAAGGCATTTTGAAGTGGTGCTTCAAAACTGCTACTATGATCACAAATCTAAAAGATCTCCTAGAAAATCATTTCATAAGATAATCCGTGAGAATTGTAGTTATTTTAGAAAAGACTACAGTTACTATCATAGAACAGGCTAAAAGTTATAGAATTTGGGTGCCTTTATAAGGGTAATTAGAAACAACTTTTGCAAAGATAGCTGTATCACCCAGAATAGCACCTTTTTATGCTTACAGGAGGAAAGAATTTTCCCTTTACCCTGTCTTTAATTTCCTTCAGCAGTAGTGCAAATAGTTTACCATTTTAAGATCAAGTGTATGAATCACTTTAGCACTAAGAGAGAAAAACAGGCCTGAGAAGCTTTAAATTTACAATATGGAAAGTAAAGGATAGAACAAGAATTTTAACAAATGAAATATCAAGCGTATACTCCTACAATTATATCTTCAAAGCCTATACCTTTGGCAGGGAGGTGTAGAGTCAGGGAGAAAGAGATCTTCATATGAGTAAGATATGAAATTGATCAAGGTCAAATTTTCTTCATGTACTTTAAATAGAAGTGTGTGAATTAAAATTTACATAAGTAAAATAATATGACTAAAAGGAGGTGGGGGAGAAAAGAGAAATCTATTTTGTCTAAACTGGAAAACTGGAGATACGATTTTTCATGAAGTTGTAACAGGATGAGACACGAAATTTGCTTCCTATGATGCAGTCCTTGCTCAAGGACCACAGCTGAGAATGATGGCTCCATACATTAACAGAAGACCCAGTTATGGAGAAAAATTTGCCAAAGGTGGCCCCAAAACACCTCATAACACCCCTAAAACATCATTTACCTACAGAGATGAAAGATTTAAATGGAAGAAGTTAGTGGGAATTTTCTTAAAGATCATTGTCAGAGTCTTGTGCATTTCCTTTCCCTCCTTAAAAGAATCCTCCAGCTCCCACAGAAGAGCTAGGTGTGAACATAGGAAACTAAAGCTGGTAATATAAGAAGTTTTATTAAATTTGTGGTTCCCAAACATGGGAATTACGTACACCATGACCTGTACTTTAATCTCCCTTGTTTAAGTTCAAAGAAAAGCAGCTGGTTAACAGCTGGAGCCATCTACAATAACAGAAAGAAGAGAGAGGTCTATATATCAGGAGAAGCCTGCACATCTAGAATTTGGGGCAAAAATGCTAAGTCTCCTGTAGGCTAATGGACCATAGCTAGGCTAGAAATGTCTTTAAAAGATTCTGCTCTAGGAAAAAGAATCCATGTAGCATGTACAAAGCAAAAGCTGAGAAGAGAAAGTAAATTGTCAGGTGGAGAATATGTCTGAACATGTGTGTGAAAGCGGGTAAGCTGATGTCTCTCACTAAGCCAACCTCTTATCCTTCCCCATTACAAAAACCTTGGCGCCAATAGGCAGAAAAGACTATCATAGCAGGGAAAATAGAACTGATTATGCCTTGTCTAGTCTAAGCTGAGAAGGGGAAAAGCTTTAAATTTGTATCAGATTAGACAAGTTAATAATCCAAAATTTACAAGTTGGAAACAGTGGAATCTAATGCTGGCTAAAGAAATTCAACCAAATGCCAAATTTAATCTCCCTCACAAGTACTTTATAGTACTTTTAATATGTTATTTAATTAAATATTGAAGATACAAAAGTATCCAGTAAGTAGTGGTCCCCTAAATTCACTACACATTAAAATTATCCAAAAACCACTGATGCTTGTTCATGTTCCATATTCAGATTTAATTAACCTGGGGTATAGTTTAGACAGCAGAATTTTTAAAGCTTACCAGGTGATTCTATTGTGCACCCAAGGTCAAGAACAGCTCTAAATACAGTCTACCTTTCCCTCAAAATATCTTTTACTATTTTACTATCCATTAACAATGGAAACCATTGAAAAGATGGAATTTTCACAGAAAAGATCCACATTTTGATCTTCCCTGGTCACTGTCATAGAGATTTGATTAAATAGTTTATATTCATTTCATTAAATGTATACAGATAAATTCCAAGGATAGGGTGCAATATAAAATGTTAAAAATATACTATTATAAAAGTGGAATTAGTCTTGTAAATACTGACTTGTAACATACATGATTCCTACATAAGGAATGTATTTCAACCTTTTATTCTAAGTATATATTGCCATACAAGTTGGAAATAGGAAGGTTAAAGAAGCACAGCTGAATGCCTTAAAATGAGTCTTTATTATAAGCATTCTTTCCTGGTGTCATATGTCACTATTAAGTAAATTCAACCAAACATTGATTTAAAAATACCTGAAAATTGACACAGCACATACTCCAAAATATGATTATCTTTGTTGCCAGACCTCTTATTAAATCATTAATGGATTATATTCCTTTCTTTCTTCTCTTTTGTTCCCACTGATGATTGCAATGTGGTAATAGTTTTGCTAGAAACTAAAAATATGAAGATGAGTAAGACCATTTATATAGTAGCATAGTAAAGAACCTAACGTAAAAATCAGTTCATAAAGGACTATTAAAAAATGATGCTTGGAATGAATCAGCCAAAGAAAATGTTCTGGAAGAGGGGACCTTTGGTCTGAGTCTTAAACAGAAATGAGGTTAAAAATTCTCATGCCTACAAAGCCACAAATAGGTACAAAGACAAGAAGCAAGAGAAAACGTTGCTATGGAAGGTGATAGCAACAACTGTTGTATGCCCAATGACACAGAAAGTTGTTCATTCCTTTAGGTAAAGCAAAATGTTCCCTATATTATAGAGGTAGACCTCAGAGCATTGACCTGGCTCTCACCCTGACGGCTGGAACAAAAGCTACCGAGTTTCTGCATATGACCTAGTATACTAGTAACTCTTTATATATCATATTGACAATGGAATTTTGGCTATATCTCCATGAGGAACTAGGGAGATATAATAATGTTGAATTCATTTTCTTAGATGTTTACATTGTATATGTCCTTGGTACTGCTTTTCTGGTTTAGTAGAAAGTCTAAAGGAAAGTGATTTTCAAAAGGTCTGATTTTCAAAAAGGTCTGAATCAATCTTTAAGTGCAAACTAACTTCTTTGGTCACATTCTACGTAGTGAAAAAAGTACAGAATGGCTGAAGCATGTGCTGTAAACTAGGGAGTGGTGGAATTGAAGAAGTAGGCAGGGGTGAGATCATGACCACATTTATAAACTTTGGTAAGTCTTCATCTTGCACAAGGCAAGAGAGCCTTAATTTTTTTTTTTTTTTTTTTTTTTTTTTTTTTTTTTTTTTTTTTTTTTTTTTTTTTTTTTTTTTTTTTTTTTTTTTTTTTTTTTTTT